>JAADWJ010000572.1:0-15619 GCA_023336165.1 Pythium monospermum | reverse complement strand
CCCAGGATGTCCAGTGATTGTCCATCAAGTATCCAGAAAGTGGCTTCCCAGTGTCTGCAGTTCGATGAAAGCGCACGACCCACAGCGATGGAGGTGTACTACGAATTCCGCCAGATATTCAAAGGCTTTGAACGGGCAGCACGAAACAGATACTCGTAAACGATCACTGTAGCTCAGAGCTGTGCAGTACTGTACATATTATAGTACAGTGGACACGAATGTATCCTTTTTTGTTCTTCAAATCAGTGTCCCAACCAAATTTACGGTACCGGTACCGGTACATTAGGGGTGCCACATGAGGTTTGCAACTTGTTGTTCAGCCGCCAACGTCTGTTGTCCCTTCTAAAATAGACACGACATGGGGATGTGCGGCAGATGTTTGAAAATCTGGTCTTCACACGCCAGACTCCAAAGGTCTATTGGATGCAGATAAGAAAGATTCTTCTTATTGGTGGTGGCAGGGTTCTAAACTCCAGTTGAGTGAATTGTCCCGCAGTGTCACAGGGACACCTTTTTAGTGGCCCCTCTTACCCAAGGAACAAAAATGGTGAGATCGTCATAGATCAATTTCAGGGTGGCCAAATGCAGAGGAGGACCGTGGGCATCCACGCGGCGACCGTGCTGCAGGTGGCTCTTTTCTCAGCGCTGGCGTCACCAGGCGCTATGGGCGGCGCCAGCGCGAAACTGTGCGCGGTCGTGGGTTTGCCTCCACCAGCAGTCGCGACGCTGATGGTATCGAACCGCAACGCGAGCGAAGGGTTGATTCTGACTCCGGACTGCGAGTACGAATACGTGCCGACCCAATTGGTCGCCAGCGAATACGATGACATCACCGATCCGATGATCTTATTCAACTGCTCATCACGAAAGATCACCATCGAAGCCATGGTCAGCCACCCATACGCGAACATTCTGTATGTCTACTGTTATTGGAAGTTACTGATGCAGGCGGGAGGACAAAACCAACTCACCAAGTGTTTGTGTGTGTGTGTCGGGGGATTGTGACTACTGTAGATTCCTGGACTCGTCTCACATCCACAGCTACAATTTTACCGACGATGTCGATGTTCTGGACCTGTACGTTTTGCTATGTGGCCGATGATAGATTACTTCTGTCGTGACTGGACCAACACGGAATGAACAAAGTATATTGACTTGTGGGCGCCAATACTGGGGGTTGTGTGGTACTCCACTGGACAGGGTGTTGTCGTGGAACGATCTGGAGACACTGGACGACTTCATGTTCCCACCTGAGCTTCGTAAACTGTACGTTTGGACCTAGTGGATATTGGGACTACAGTAGACACCATGGCCACTGACAGCAAGAGTTGGTTTTGTGTTTGTTGGATCTCGTAGAGACCTTGAAGGAAATCTGATCATGGAAATTGCTGGCGACACGATCCCAGCGAGTGTGACCTCGCTCTCTCTCAGTCAAACGAGATTCACGGCGAGCGGGATGGACAAGGTCCTATTTCCTGCGTCGCTCGAGTTTCTGTGAGTATGCGCTACTACTGTATTATGATTGCCTTTTCCGATAGCAGCGGCAATTCACGCTTGACTCCACCACAACACTGTAGCTACTTGTACAACTCTCTCATCGAAAAGATCAACTTCACTCTCCCGCAAACGCTGGTCGGACTGTACGCACTGTAGAACAGATATACTGTACTGTGTTGAGTGGTGCCTCGAGTGCTGACCCCGCTGAGTGTGGCCTGGAGTGCTGACCCCTCGTTTTGGTAATCCTTTATCTTCCGACAGGTACATGGACGACAGCCACATCCCAGCCATCGAGTACATCACCTTCCCTGATACCTTGGAAGTCTTGTACGTTTACTCTGTCAACACAACGCGGCAAGACAAGTCAGGACTTTTGCTCATGATCCATTTTTTGTTTTTGTTTTGTTTTTTTCGCGAGACAGCTCTTGTATCAATTGCCAAACAAACACCTTCCGTGGCGTCCAACTTTCGCCCAATTTGAGCAGTCTGTACGTATCCAGATACTCCCCCGACAGAAAACTGGATTTCTCACTCATATGTAAATTTGTTTAGGAATCTCGATTCGAGCCGACTCATAAATTTCGAGATCCGCGAGTCCGACAAAGAAATTTTGTTGAATTTAGATGAATGGCTGGGCGTCATCAGCCAGCCAACTTGTTCCGAGCCAACTGCGACCATGTTCACGTTCCAGAAAGGGTACAACGTGTGTGTCATCAGTGGTGAGTGTCCTCTCGGCCTTCGCTTGCTCACCATCACTCATGTACGACCCACTAATGATCAACAACTGTGGCGATGTGTCGTAATGCTTCCAGATGATCTGTTCGTGACCAAGTACGGTATGATACCCGATGAGACGTCGCCATCTTTGCCTTCCTCGTCCTCATCATCTCCGTCGCCCTCGTCCACTCCGTCGACGTCGTCGTCCTCCGCATTCTCAGCACCGCTCATGTCACCCACGTTGGTCATCGTTATCTGTATTCTCAGCGGGTTGCTCGTGATTGTCATCGCATTGGCAGCGTACTTTTTCATCCAGAGGAGGCGATCCAACAATGCAGTGGAGAAGCTTGATGGTGATGCCTCTGGTCTGACGCTTCAGCTTCCGCACACGCTTGGGTCGACTGGCAATTCGTCCTCTCAAGAAGGGTACTTGACCAACGATATTCGAAATGATGACACAATGATCCCGTACCGGATCGCGCAAGATGAACTTCAGCTTGTTCGCCGCATCGCACATGGAGGCTACGGGGTCATTTATCAAGGTAAATTTCAAGGTCGCGCCGTCGCAGTCAAGCAACTGCTACCAGAGCGGTCCCGCGAGATTGGGATCATCAAGAGTTTCATGGATGAGATCCGATTGTGTGCAAGGCTAGACCACCCACGGATCACCGAGTTCATTGGTGTATCGTGGAGCACGCTGATCGATCTAGCCGTGGTCATCGAGTACATGGAAGGTGGAGATTTGCATGCAGCGCTATATGAGCGGGAAGGGTACCCAGAAGCGTCCGAGTGGTTCCATGCGTCAGTGAACCTCAAGGCAAAGGCCCAGTTGGCACTCGAAATCATCGAAGCGGTCGTGTATCTCCACTCGTTTGAAAGCCCTGTCATCCATCGTGATCTGAAAACACGCAACGTTTTGCTGAACAAGGACGGTGACGCCAAGCTGAGTGACTTTGGGATCAGTCGCGAGGCGACCTTGGACGAAACCATGACCGGCGAGATCGGTACGGCGGCGTGGATCGCACCAGAAGTGCTGCGTGGGGAACGGTACAGTGAGAAAGCCGATATCTACTCGTTTGGGGTAGTCTTGGTCGAATTGGACACGTGTCGACGTCTGTACAGCGCAGAGGTCAGTCCTGGCGAAGGCGACAACAACAAGAGCGCATTCAGCCAATCGAACGCCCACATTGCACTGCAAGTCAGCGCTGGCCTCGTGACGCCATCGTTGTCCAAGACCTGTCCGCCACGTGTATCGGAGCTCGCGGTGCGGTGCATGAGTTTTATGGAAGCAGATCGGCCCTCGGCCGTGGAGATCCACTACGAATTGCGAAAGATCCGACATGGCGCTCGTTCAGAACATGGCTCCTTTGTGTAATACGGACAAATGAAATGATACAAATTATACATTGACGAAGCATTCCGAGCTACGTTGTAGCTGCGTCCTGAATGAAGTGTGAAGCGCTTGAGAGTACGGTTGATTCCATGATATCCACTGGTACACTTCCAGTCTACAGCCTATTATAGTGCAAGATTTGGAAAACTCTTATTAGAACAGTATCGACGGTCGGCAACCCTGGCCTGGACACGGCATCCATGCCGTGTCGCTGCCATGGAAGCGGCTTGGCGTTGCAGCACCATATCTTCGAAGTACACTGTGTCTGCGAGATGACGTGCGACTTTGCTGGCCTGCATGGCGCCACGTTCGATTGGGCGTCCACATCAGTAAGGTTGTGGTGCAGTCATCGCAATCTTCTTGGTGATCCTTTGATTTCCGATGCAATGCAACTCTTTGTCTGATCTCAAGCTGAAATTTGGGACACCTTTCAATCCATTTCAATTAGGGCTGGGGTTTTCGGGGTCGCAGTAATGCAGAATCACCGAAATTACAAAAATGGCCAAGAAAGAGGTCACAATTGGATGGCATTCCGAATCGGAAACAAAAATGCTGGTGGCGCATTGCCGAGTTCGAGAAGCCGTGGGCCGAGAACGATCCATGCAATTCAGGAATAATTCACAATCCAGATAAAGACGAGATCAAGTTATTTTGAACAGTGTCATGTGTAGTGTTGTAAGGCACTATATCGGATCCCCATCATTTGAAAATCCAATGGCATGGGTGGGTCACCACGAATTCAGCAGGCCAACACTTGGCGATTGGCAACACGTGTGTCCCATAAAAAGAGCAAAAATCTCATTGCCACAACCGAAATCGTGACTCCAATCATGACTGTGCATCGCTGATTTGTGTCAGAGGCCCACATTCGATGTTTCCACTGTGCTGTATCAAAACAACTCCTGGGTGGAAGGAAGTCCTTGAATTGGCTGGATCATCCAGTCTGGGAAACAGCGAGAAGCACGCGAATGGGTTGGCATGTTGACGCGCTGGCCGCGATTCTCGTCGCCGTGGCGATGGCAAGTGGCGTGGCAGCGCAGGGCACCACCAGTGGACCGAGTGCGTGTGGCGGGCTCACCGTGGCCCCGACACGGTTCACGCTTGTCCGCGATGCTGCCGACGCGACCAAAGCACTGGTTGTGAGCCCCAAATGCCAAAATGTCGTTGAAGGCGCCACCACGGAGACGATTGATGGAGTGACGCAGTTGAACTTGGCGGATTCGCGGATCCAAGAGATCGTCTCGTACCCGTCGGTGGCCGTTCTCACGCTACGCAGCAACTCCATCGCATCATTCGATTTCTCGACGGACGCCACACTCGACAAATTGTTCGTATACTGCACGTGATCGTGCTCTGACCCACAGGTGGCCTGTGGATTCCAAGGCAAATACATTAACGTTTCCTTTTCATATATCCTAGAGATCTTGCCCACAACGCCATCGCGGACATCACAGCGTTTTCCTTTCCTCCACAACTTCGCCAACTGTACGTATGCCATGTTCGATTCATGTGGCCCATGAGGTGGGTCAATACAAAGCCCAAGACTCTGACCATGCTGTACCCATGTGTCTACAGGGACGTGAGTCATAATGCGTTTGATTCTGTGGAAAGATTGGTGCTGCCCGATGCGTTAGAGAGTCTCGATCTCAGTGGGAATCCCTTGACGTCGATCCGTGGCTTGCGCTTACCGTCCCAACTCAAGGCGCTCAACCTCACGGACAATAATATCCAGCAAATTCAAGTGGCTGAGTCAGATGTCCCAGTGCTCATGGGACTCAAGGATGACCTTCCACCACTCGCTACCCCAAAATGCGGACCCACCAACGCGACCGTCGTGGTCATCGCCAAAACGTCCGTGTGTGTCATCACCAACGATGTCTTCGACCAGCTTTACAGTTCAGAAGCTCTCTTGTCTCCAGGCGGATCTCCCCCTCCGTCGTCGTCTTCCTCAACATCACCAAGTGACGACAAGTCGGTCGCAGATAGCCAGCAACAGATCTTGTTGGTCGTACTCGCGGTCGGTTCGCTCATGCTTGTCGCCGTCTTGTACATCGGGTTTCGTGTCTTTCGTGGCAATTGGGACATCAAGAGCTCCAGTGGCGGCGGAGGCGGTCGACGCAGGCGGAACGATGGCGGCCATGCACCGTACCGCCAGCACGATAGTGCGAAAAGTGGAAGTGGTGGGCCACTGACTTCCAACACTGGCGAGCGGCCTCTTGGCTTCCCGATGGAATACTTTGAAGATGATGACGTCCGGTACGATGCCGAACTTGCCCAGTATCGGATTTCGAAAGACCATCTTGAAAAAAAGAAAATGCTGGCTCGTGGCGGCTTCGGCGTGGTGTTTCTTGCCAAATACCAAGGCATGAGCGTCGCGGTCAAGCAATTGCAGCGGGATAAGATGCGGTACAGCACGATGCAGCATTTTATGAACGAAATTCGGCTTTGTGCGAGCTTAAACCACCCTCATATCGTGGGCTTTCTCGGAGTTTCGTGGTCGACGCTCCACGACTTGGCGGTCGTGATCGAGTACATGCCACACGGCGACGTGTACACTTTTCTCCGCATGCAACGGAAAAAAGCTGCTCAACCGTCACGGCCCAAGGGCAAAAATGCCAAACTGGATTTTCGATGGTTCCGCAAGTCATCGTTGAAATCATCCGAAAGCGAGCGCCATGAAACGCCCACCAAGTCGGCCATCGCCACGGATGTCGCCGATGCACTCGCGTACCTCCATAGCCAGGAAACGCCCATCATCCATCGCGATCTCAAGTCCAAGAATGTGTTGTTGGCCGATGATTTCCACGCCAAGATTTCCGATTTTGGAATCAGCCGCGTCCAAACACTGGAGGAAACCATGACCCGCGAAGTCGGCACGGTCGCGTGGATCGCGCCAGAAGTACTGAAAGGCGCACGATACACGGAAAAAGCCGATATCTATTCGTTTGGTGTGTTTCTCACGGAGCTGGACACGTGCCATCTTCCGTACACGATCGGTCTCGGGTCGGATAAGCACAAGCGAACCAACACGTGGATCGCGTCGATGGTTTGTGCGGGTGTACTGCAGCCCGTGCTGAATGACAACTGTCCTGAGAATGTGCGCGATCTCGCGCTGGAATGCTTGCACTACGACCCAGAAAACCGACCACGCGCAGTCGATATATTGGCGCGGCTTCGCGCGATGACCACCGAGTTCCAGCAACCACAAGACTACTTTCGCATGTAAGAAAAAGTAACCATAAAGTATACTCAATTAATTCCTCTAAGTACTACAGCAACGAATGTATCCGTCATCTCTCCTTACGTGGCTATATGATCCACGTCGATAGTGACAACCTCTTGTGTTGGGTCTGGCGGGAAAATTCGCATTTTACTTGGATCTTGCACCACCAGCTGAGCCTGTTCATGCGCGGCCAGGCGACGCGCGTATTGAATACAGTCCGGACACATGGCTCGGTCGACAACGACCACTAGTTTTCCCCAGTGTACGCGCCGATAACAAGGGTCGGTCGTTTTCTCGTCCAGCTTGAGTCGAATATCCATGAGTTTTTGCTTTTCGGCATGGCACCAGTTCAAATAAAAGCTTCGACTGTTGAGCACAGGTGGTCGAATCTCCCCTTTTTTGCTTCGCTCCACAGTGTATTCATGACCAATTTCCTTGATACTCTGTGCGACGGCAAGACTGAGTTGTCGTTGTGGCAAGAAACCAGCCTCCGAGCCGAACGCACCAAATCCACTCTTCGTATGTCCCTGGAGCAGACACTGGAGCAACTCTTGGCTCACTTGGGGCGCCACGGTGTCGCCATTGGTACGCACGCTAGTCGATCGCATCTCCGCCCAGCTCGTGGATGCTCGGGAGGAGCTGGTAAACTGCGCGGCAGCTGGTTGCCGAGCAACAAAATCGAGGTACTCGCTGACTTTCGCGATTTGGTGGTCGTGTTCCCAGTCGAAGAACGTCGCGACTTCCTCCTTGGATAGAAATTCCTTAAATATAAAGTAGGTAGGCGTCACGGTTGTCTCTTCAGTGCTCGCATGTGAATTGGCCGCGCTTGCCTGCGCATCAGCCGCGATGGTGGCGCGTGGGTGGTCGGCAGCTCCATTTTCTTGGGTCATTTTCGTGGTGCAACCGTTTGACCTTCATTCCTTTTTCATTAAGTTCGTAACCAAAAACGTAACCATCAGGATGGTTGTGCTTGCGGTTCAAACCTCAAACCTCAAATTAACCGGTTCGATTTTGTTCCAAACCTCACCCCCACCCCTTTCACCCTCCAGTTCAACTTCAAGGCCTAACTTGACTGATCATATATTCAGCCAACCATATTTGAAATAGGTGATTTATATCCAATCCAGGCCAATCCATGGCAAACCTTTTATCCAATCACCACACCAAGAGTGCAACCAGATGGGCACTTTGCGATCTGCCATCTTGCTCCCATTCGTCGACAGGTTGGTGACGCTGCAAAGTGCAACGACCCGACACAGCGTTCCGCTCCCCTCATTCCTCATTCGTCCACAAAAGGGAAATCTCCAGATTCTCTATCATAACGTTAGAACAAATATGTCGAGCAGCAAGTGTGTGGGGATCGTGCGTGAAGTGTACAACAAATGGGAACGCCGCGTGCCGCTCACGCCGGCGCACGTCAAGCAACTCGTGACCAAAGGAGTCCAAGTCATCATCCAGCCGTCCTCGTCGCGCATTTTCCCGGATGAACAGTACGCGCTCGCTGGCGCGACGCTTTCCGAGGATCTATCGTGCGCCAATGTCATTGTTGGCGTCAAGCAAGTGCCTGTGAACCAGCTTCTCTCTGAGAAAACGTACATGTTTTTCAGCCACACGATCAAGGCGCAACCAGAGAACATGGAGCTTCTCGACACTGTTCTTCAGAAGAAAATCACGCTCATCGATTACGAGTGCATCACTGAAGAGGGAGAGCGCAACGGCAAGCGGCTCATCGCGTTTGGCGGCAACGCCGGCCGCGCGGGCATGGTCGCTGGCTTCCGTGGCATGGGCGAGCGCCTCATCAACATGGGGTACTCGACCCCGTTTGTCAATGTTGGGTCGTCGTACATGTACACCGACCTGGAGCGCGCGAAAGAAGCCGTGGAATACGCTGGCCACAAGATCAAGACCGAAGGCTTACCAGCCGACTTGTCGCCCATGACCTTTGTGTTCACGGGCAACGGCAATGTCTCGCAAGGCGCCCAAGAGATTTTCCGATTGATGCCGCATCAAATGGTGGACCCATCCGAGCTGGGCAAGCTGCCACGCGATAACCGCGTGCTCTACGGTACGATCGTGGAGAGCGAGCATATGATGCGCCACAAAGATGGTGGCAAGGCTCCTTTCGATCGTGACGACTATTACCGCCACCCGCATCTGTACGAAGGCAAGTTCCATGAAGATATCGCGCCACATGCCTCGATGGTCGTGAACTGCATGTACTGGGACGACCGCTTCCCTCGGTTGCTCACGCGCCAGCAAATCGCGGATCTGCGCGCGAGTGGCAACAAGAAGCTCATTGGCATCGCCGACATTTCGTGTGATATCGGTGGAAGCATGGAGTTCCTGGAATACTCGACAGAGATTGAGCGTCCGTTTGCGCTGTACGACGTCAACGAAAAGCAAATGAAAGACGAACTCGATGGCGACGGCGTGATGATGATGTCAGTGGATATCCTGCCAAGTGAATTGGCGCGCGAATCGAGCCAGCAGTTTGGCGATAAGCTGATCGATTACATGGAGATCCTCGCCAATGTCGACGCGCACAAGCCACTCAAAGCTCAAAAGAAATTGCCAAAGGAGCTCATGGGTGCCTGCATCGCCAGCAACGGGATCCTCACGTCACAGTACGAGTACATCCACCGGATGCGTGCCGAGCGTGAACGTGGCCGCAATATCAAGTACATGAGCGAGAAGGAAAAAGTCGCCGGCAGCACGTGCTTGCGCTTGGACGGCCACCTCTTTGATACGGGTCTCATCAACCAGATCTTGAACGTGATCGAAGAGCAGGACGGTGGTTTCCACCTTGTGGATTGCCAAGTGCGACCAAACTTTTCCGATGCGACCAGTGCGAGCATCTCTAGTGCGATTGTGCAAATCAGCATGAACACGCGCGAAGAACTGGACGCGATCATCGCCAAGGTCAAGGCGCTTTCGGAAATCGTCCCCGGCGCGCAAGCGACCGTCACGGAAATGCCCGAGTTTTGTGGGCTCAATTACTCCAAGACGACTCGCGCACAGAAGAAAGATGCCGCTGCCCGTAGTTCCGAGTTCTCGTCCACGACGGTCACCTCGATGGAAAAGCGAAAGGTCGTGTGCCTTGGCGCCGGGCTTGTCGCTGCGCCGCTTGTGGAATACCTTTCCCGCGAAGGCCAAAATGAAGTCAGTATTGTGTCGGCAGTGGAAGGCGAAGCGAGTCGAATGTACCGCAAATTTGGTCGCCACAACCTCAAGCCTCATACTTTGGATGCGGTCAAAAACGAAGCGGAACTCAACAACCTTTTCGCTGACGCGGACTGTGTGGTGTCTCTTCTCCCCGCGACAATGCACACGGATATTGCGCAGCTTTGCATCAACCACCGCACGCCTTTGGTCACTGCGAGTTACATCTCGCCCGAGATGAAGCAACTCAATGACCGCGCCAAGCAAGCTGGAATTCCTATTCTATGTGAGCTCGGGTTGGATCCTGGCATGGACCATATGAGTGCCATGAAGATCATCGATGAAGTCAAGGCGAATGACGGCAAAATTTTATCGTTTTCGTCGGTTTGCGGTGGGCTACCAGCTCCGGAGGCGGCGGATAACCCGATTGGCTACAAGTTCAGCTGGAGCCCCCGTGGTGTGTTGACTGCTGCGTTGAACGCGGCTGTGTACAAGAAAAACGGACAGATCATCAATATCGCAGGCGAAGATCTTCTCCAGAGCAACGAACGGGTCAATTTCTTACCAGCTTTCGCGATTGACCAGATCCCAAACCGCGACTCGCTGCCTTACAGTGAAATCTACGGCATCCCGGATGCGCACACGGTCTTCCGAGGCACGCTTCGATACGCTGGTTGCTGTGAGATCTTGTACCAGCTTCGCCAATTCGGGCTCTTTGATACAAACACGGGTGTCTCGCAGCCATCGTCGTGGCCAGAGCTGATCAACTCGCTTGCCGCTCAATCCAACTACAAGCTTCGTAGCGATGCGGAAGAGTTCTTGAAGTGGCTTGGTGTGCATGATGCCAGCACGCCTTTCGTCAAAGGGCCATCGGTCATCGACACGTTCTGTACGTTGCTCCAGGAGAAACTCGCGTACCAACCAGGCGAGCGTGATATGGCGCTCATGCACCACGAGTTTGGCATTGAATACGCCAACGGAAAGAAAGAAAAGCGCACGTCGACCTATGTGGGGTACGGCTCGGAAGCAGGCGACACGATCATGGCCAAGACCGTCGGTGTCACAGCTGCGATCGGTGTGCAAATGATCTTGCAGGACACGGTCCAAGGCCGCGGTGTGCTCACACCAACGACGCCCGACATTTACAGCCCAGCACTTGCGCGTCTTGAAGCGGAAGGCATCTGTTTTTCGGAGAAGACATTCCAGCTCGACTAAGCGGCTGCTGCTTCATCAGCTCTGCGGCCATGAGGGTAATACACGTCACACTTGTTTTCTGTTTCTTCTTTTTTTTTGTGTGTGGGAGGTTGTCGGTCCGATTTGTGTTGGCTTGGCGTTATCATTTGTTTGCTTCGTTACATTGTCGTGGACGGCCTTGATGAGATGCCGTCGCCATTGCCGTCAATCCTTGCTCGTTGTGACGGCGCGATGTATTTCTGGGAGACACCGTCCGACGAGAGAAACAGCCGCGACAAGTTGCGTGGCCGTGCGCCAGCGTGGCTCGTTTTGATTTGACGCGCGCCTGCTTTCACTGGGGGATACAGATCAAACGCAAGCAAATCGCGTGCGCTGCCATCAAGTGACTCTGCCCATGACTGCGTCTGCGAGTGGGACTCGGGTGTGGATGATCGAGGGCTTTGGTTCATGGACGTGGCGGTTGTGCTTGGCCGCCCAAGCAAAACTGGATCACACGCGATCGTGACGGACGAGTTGCCGAGATACCGCTGGGGCATCCGCTCTGGGTCATTTCTTTGGCGGAGAATCAACCCTTGTGGTCGCCATGGGTCGGTTTGCATCTCATTCTCGACCAAATCGGGCGACGCCATGGTGCTGATATCCTGATTCGTGGATCGTTTCCACTCGGCCAGGTCTTCAATTTCTTGCAACTATTTGAAACAGTCACCCATGCACACGCATACAAGGTAAGTAACTATAAAGGAGCCATGAAAACATCTAGGTCCACCCGTTACCTTGGCCGCGAGAGCGTCCCGCTCGATGGTCACGTCTCGTTCGGATGCTTCAAGCAGTGCAATTTTTTGGGTACACTAGCATCATAAAAAGGTTTGACGTTTTAGATTTGTGCACGAGGAGCAACTCCACCACCACCATTTTGGTCACTCACCTTGTTGGTCGTGCCGATCTCCCGTTCCCAGGCTCTTGTTTTTTCAAACAGCGCCGCCGTCATCCTCTTTTCATCGTCTTTGAGAATCTCATTCATTTCTTTGACGGTCTTGAGCTCGTCCGTCTGGCTCACCAATCGTATTCGCACCTCTTGCAACTCTTCAGTTGTTTGTTTCTATCAAAGGTATCCCCACATAAAAAGTCCGGTCAGCTCAGTGAAAACCTATATCCCAAGCCCATGGCTTCCACGCACCAGCGCTTTATCTGTCCGTGAAAAAGTGGTCTTGCCCACTTCGACCATGAGCTGCAGCTTGCTTTGCTCGGCCTCAAAACGGCGGATCAAGAGTTGATCCGAATCGATTATATTTTCGGCTTCATCCAATTCCATGCGCAGCCGGTCGATCGTGTCGACCAGTTTTTTCAATTCAATCGCGACCAGCTCGGCTCGCGTGTGGCACATCTGGCTGAATTTCTTGATGGATCGATCCATCAACACGCGCTTGCGGAGCTCGCGCTTTTTTTGGACGAGCTCGGGAGAAAGCAGCGAGTCGGATTCGTCGTGAATCTCTTCGTTTGGTGGGCGATCCAAGTCAAACTCGGCAAGCATGGCCTGGTTGTCGCATAGTTCGTACGCGTAATTGGAGACCGTGCGCAAGAAATGGAGCAAGATCATGCCACGCTCCGTTTCGTATTGTTGGTCTTTCTTGCCGTCTTCAATTTGTCGCATCATATCTTCCAGGTACTCCGCCGCGCCGGCACTGTCCTGATTGAGACGGGTCTTCAATGCGGTCACACTATCCAGTTATTATCATGAACACCCAGTTTGTAAGACGTGGCATCCAGTGGATTTGGATACGCTAAAGAGTGAAAACGTACCTGCCGGTCAGTGTCTCGATCGCCATCTTGGATTCTTCGAGGCGATCGACGAGCGTCTGGTTTTTCCGCTCGAGATCCTAGGACATACAGCATACCAAAACCATATAAACATCAAAACAAAAAACAAAAACAAAAAACCTTCCGATATCCACAAGATTAATGCACGCACCGAGATAACTTTTTGCTGGTTCTGGCTTTTGTCTTTGCCTTCTTCAATTTCCACCATGAGCCGATGGAGATCTTGGTGGTAGGCTTCAAAATTCTTCTCATCGATTTCATTCAGCGCTTCGTCCTCACCTTCCAGCAGCTCAGATCGCAAGCCACTGTGCCAGCCAGTGGTGCCATTACTACTTCGAGGGCGCTCTTTGTCGCTCTGCAGTTGCGAGTTTGATGAGTGCGACATCGTCGACGCCGCATTGCTGTCGGTGGCTGCCTCGCTGTTTGTACCAGTATCCGACGCAGCGCCACTGAGAAGCGGCTCTAAGACCGCAAACCGCGTGATGATGGTCGTGCTGGGCATGCGACTCAGTTTCTTCCGCATTGGCGCAGGCTTGGGAACTGCAGACAACGCCGCGGCCGCCACTGATGCCATTTCGTGTTGCCGTGTGAGATGCCCGATCAGATCGTGTTCTCGCATGAGCGCTTGGTCGAGAAGTCTCTGGTTGTCTTCCATTTTCTTGCGAATCAGTGATTTCATATCGATCGGTGCATCGCTTGCTGTGTGAGTTGCCGCACCATGGTTCTTGCCTGCGCCGGCTATGCTGCTGTCTGGTTGTGACGACAAGCCAAGTGGATCGCGCTGTAAAATCTCCAAATCTTTGAGTAGCTTTTTATTGATTTTGCGGAACTCAAGGTTGCTTTCTTGGGCTTCTTCATGGGCACGTTCTTCCTCGGCCAGTTGGTCTTCAAGGCGGCGCTTGGTCTCCCCTGTGCGCTGCATCGTTGTCGCCAGTTCGTCTTTCAGCGCTGTGAGCGATTGCTGCAACTCGTCCGTCATTTTGGCCTTGTCCTTGAGAGTGGCCCGCTCGGTCGCCAGTTCCTCGCGGAGCTGGTGGCATTTTTTGATCTCTTCTTGGAGCTTGTAGTATGTCGCACCATAGTCCGACTCAAGTTGCGCCTTTTCCACTTTTGCCTGATGCAAAGTCTTGCTGATCTCGGCGACTTCTTCCTTCAAGTGGTTGTTCGATGCCGAGAAAATGTCGCGGTCATGGTTCGAGCGGATGAGTTGCTGCTTGGCGTCTTTGTACTCCGCCATGAGATGGTCCAAGTCTTCTTGGGTGGTCTGTGCGAGCTGAAGCTTGGCACGTAGGCTACTGATAAGCGTTTTCTGGTCCCGCTCCATCTTTCGTGATGCCTGAAGCTGCTCAAGAGTGTACGAGTTCTCCTTGACAAGCGACTTGACTCGTTGCTGCAACGCGTCGTGGACATCTTCCATTTCTTTTGCTTCGGTGCGAAGACGATGCACGAGCGATTTCATTTGTTGCTCGCTCTTTGTCGCACGTGCCATTTCTTGCCGCGCCGCCATGAGCTCTTTACTCTCGCCATGGACAAGTTCCAAGTGGCCACCACACGAGTCACATGGGTGGACTTTGAGAACGGTCTCGGCCGGTGCAAATAGGGGTAGAACGTCGCGCAAATCGATGGAGGGCACACTTGACAACCTCTCCTCTTGCAAATGGTAGTGACCCATGCCACCGGGCGGTACGCCTGGAGCATTGGATGCATTGGACCGAGAAGAAGACGGTGGCATCGAGGTGTGGGTCACGCCGTGGAGTCCTCGATGAGTGAGCATTTGTTGGTTGTGGGCGACGCCGCCGTAGGCTTGCTGGCTGCGCGAGTAGCGCAGTTCCTCTTTGACGACGATCACGTCTTGGTAGTACGCGCGTCGCACGACTTCGATAATTTTGTTGCGACGCGCTAGCTTACCACGGAGGATCTCCAGCTGTCGCTTCAAGTCAAGCCGTTTCGCGGACTCGACGTCTTCTCCGTCGCCATCGTCATCGCCATCTCCATCGCCGTCGGCATCCACATCCACATCCACATCCTCACCACTTGCACTTGCTTTCTTGGTGGACTTGGTGTCCATTGTTGTAGTCGCCAACGCAAGTGACGCATTCAGTGTTGCGAGGTTCGCCACGGTGGAATTACGATGAATGCCTGGTGGCGCACTCGTTGATGACGCTACCTGTGACTTTGCAGTCATCTGCCTCTCGAGCGAAGCGCCTACAGGTGTTGATAACAGCGTTCTCGATGAAGACGTCGCCATGGCATCCAGTGTAGCTACCAGCCAGTTCGCCTTGCTGTAATACGGCCTTGACGCTTGGAGACTCTACCATGCCACTTGTCAGCGCATGTAAAAATAACTATTTTTATGCAACCTTTGGAGCCGTCTTTTCAAAATACCACTGCACAATTCCAGTTTGTGCCATTTGGCTGAGCGGCAAATGGAACGGCAGCGCTGGCAAGTGCAGTCCGTGAGCTCCATTTCCATGGTGATTTTCGGTGGTCGGTTGCCAGCGCGACGAGACCGCCTCACGTGCCGCGCGGTGGCACCAACGCGACGAAACCATAGCCACGGACTTGACCAGTTGCAGCAGTGGGGCGACAGGTCAGTGGTGAAATAGCATCCACGATAT
>JAADWJ010000571.1:0-15631 GCA_023336165.1 Pythium monospermum | reverse complement strand
ACGCAATCCGAGCCAGGCGAGGCAAAAGTGTGGCGATCCCGTATCCCACCACCTCGCATTGTGGTCCCCCGTCGTCGCTGCAGCCTTCCACAGCCTGCTCAAGAACCAACCAACAATGTTGCTGTCGATCCAACTCCAGCAGCAGCACCATCACAAGAATCGATCACGCAATCGCCAGTGGCCATCTCACCAGCTCCACGAGCGCAGCCGACTGGGACGAGAACTGGGCCAAGGACTGACCGTCGTCGTCGCCCAGGAGCCGCTACGCCAGGAGCGCCAGCAGCGCAACCACCGGTACGCTCGCCACGTGCTCGTCGTCGCGTAGTGGAGCCAACGGCATCGCCAACGGGTCGCAAGCCAACTCGTCCGCGCGCAGTGGTGGAGCCCCGTCATAACCGCGACGGTGGCGGACGTGGCGTTCCTCCAGCAGTGCGAACGCAACCGCCGCAAAACGCACAGCAGCAAGAGCAGCGACCACGTGCAGCTCGCCGTGCATCATTGGAATCACGGCAGCCACCACGGTGGCGCTGATCGAAGCGGCGCCAAGAAGAAAGAAATTGAGATCACAAGTGCATGAAGCCGGCGGTCCATCATTGGCCGCCTGCACCACATCACAGTGACACCAGATAAAGTGAAAAGAATGAAAGTAATGTGCATGTGGAGCGTACGAAAGAATAAAAAGTAGGTGTACCAAGTCGTAAATCTGTTGGTTTTTCGTCTAAACGACAAAAACGAAGTTGTTCGAGTTTTCAACATTGTAATATTGTCGATACCAATTTGTTGGTTGCCCACCTGTTGGTTTAATCATTGCCAACAATTTGGTGCCAACAATTTGTTTGATGCTCGCCAACAAGTGGTACGATGGAAAACATCCATATTCTTGCTTTGTTTTGCTTTGTTACTCGATACGGACAACATCTTGGCCTGCTGCTGCTGCTGCTGCTACTCTTGGTGGCGCCATGACACTCCGTGCGCATAAAGCCGCTCCAGAGCCGCGACTTGTTGCTCTTAGGTTTATTAAACGTTGGAGCAACCGTCACTCGTGGCGTGTCAATATCCTCCGTCAGCGACAAAGGCGGGGAGTTGATTGTCCGCCATATATCCTAAACTTGGAGGCCAAGCCAGCAGCCAGCCAGTGTATGAGATAAACTTCAACTTGATTCTACTGCTCTTTAAACCGTAAATAACTGCTATGCATTCCGAACACTTACGGCCTTGCTTCGTTCTTCTTTTTTGTTTTCATTTTCGAGCGAATTCGATGAATAGTAATTAGCCCCAGGTCCCGGTGCGCGCATGGTACTGGTCGTCCGAAAGGCTTCGACTCGCGACGCGGCCAAACCGGACGACGACAGGGCGAGGAGCTTCTCGCAGACGATACAGCACGCGTGACAGACCCAGTCCGCTGACTTCCTGTCCGTTCACCGCAAGGATCACGACGCCGTTCTGGATCTCTGGATGCTTTTTCGCTTCGGAGCCTTCAAAGCACTCCTTCACGACCGCGTGCTTGGACTCATCCGATCCAAGTTTCATCCCGATCGCTTGCTGCTTGAATACGATATCGAAGACATTCTCCATCTCATCCAGTGGGTTGTCACCGCCAGTTGTAGCTCGCCGCGTTGCCATCGCTGGGGCGGGCGAAACCGGTGGCAGTGCCGCACGGCCAGCGTAGCCGGGCGTGGCGACTGCCATGCGCGGGGTCATCGTGTTTTCCTCTCCATGGTCGGAACCGGAATCAGAGTCCGGATCAGGTGGGTACTCGATCTGCCGTCGAATCGGAACCGCATGCGTGGCCGTGGGCGTGGACGAGGAGAAGAAGCTCTTGGTCTGGTACTCGGTCGCGCGACGCGCTGGTGTGCCATGCAGTGCCGATACGACGGGCGGCGCTGCCGGAGGTGTGAGAGGGCGACTGTAATACGTAGGCTGCTGCTGCTGGTGGTGGGTCTTGGATCCATTATGGGGGTTGTACGCTGCTGGTGGATGGTGTTGTTGGCCGGGCGACGAGCCATCATGTCCATTGCTGTGGTGGTGCGGATGGTGCGGCTCCTCTTCAAACGTGCCGACAACGTACATCTTGAGCAAATTCAAAAAGTCGTCTTTTTTTTGCTTCTCGCGTCGCTGGGAGACCGTCTCCGGTGTGCGTCGGCCGATCAACGTGTACGCGTACAGTTGCTGGAAAAACAACCCATTCGCCAAGTTTAAATTCTCGTCGGTCACTTTCAAACCGCCTGGATGCGACCGCAGAAACGGGAACATGGCGCTGTTTCAACAAGACACTGTCAGTGGGACCTGTTGAACAAGTATTTTGTTGAAAAGTAGTAATATATAGTGACGATACCTGCTGGATGTGGTGTCGGGTGTTTGCAAGAGCGTGCGCGCATCAATGACATCCAATGACGAAATGTTGCGACCAATCGGTTCGTCCAAGTTGATCACTATAGAGTTTGTAACGAAAGACAAGAAAGAACAGCCAGGTTATTAGTAAGAGGGGGTGGGTGGGCATTCGATCTGCTTGGTGCTGCCGTTCGCCAAAGCCTTACCCAGTCGACGCGAGCGGTTGTAAAGCACTTCCAGCTCGTCTTGGATTTCATTCTTGGCTTTTGCGTGGTGGTTGTTGCTCTGGCTCGAGCGCTGGATATTTTTCGCTTGCTGGAGAAGCCATTTAGCTGGTTCCCGCGGATCACACGGGATATCGTACGTCTGCGTCGACACAAAGAGCCTACAGGGGGACAAAGGCGTCAGCGCCATCGTTCACTAGGTGTGCACGGGGTTACTCATCGTGAACGTACCGAACAGTCAGCGTCTCGCCCATTATTGCGCCGCTGGTGTGTGGGTGTTTATCTTTCCTTTCCTTTGCTCCACTTCTATCGCCACTTTCTTTCGCTGGTGACTGCCACTTTTTGGTCAAAGTTTGGAGTTGATAGAAATTCGGAGTCTGTTTTGCATGCGGTTATAGAGGTTTATGCAATCGGGATTTACTGGTGGAGGCTCCAAACCAGGTATCGTATTTGACGGGTATTGGTATTGGACCGGTTTCTGAATGATTGTCTTTTGCAAGTGACGTGACGTCGCCAACGAGGTTCTGTTTCACCATGGATGAGCTGGGGTCGAATCGCATGTCCGTTTCCATTTCCTACCTCAAGTGCATCTTGACAACGCTGGCCCTGAGTACGTTCCGTGCGACCAGGGCCAGCAGTTGGTATCATAGTTACGGTGATGTTGGCTGTGCAGTGGGAGCAAAACAGCAATGGAAAATTGGAAGGACGCCTGAGTTTCCGCATGTGCCGATTCCGAGCGGTTCCACATTTGAATCGCCGGATTTGCACGGAAATTTCAAAGTACCGATACGGTGCGGCGATGATGCAAGAGCGGATCTATCCAACTGGGAGGCGCTCTGGGTTTGCCCTGTTGTGTTAATATCAGGCATGATCCACGGTGGCGTGTATGCATTTTACGACTGCACGCCACCGTGGATCATGCCTGATATTACCAGTTCAGTTTGGTAGTGTGTCGATACTGCAGCGGGTGCACGGTATCTGTTAGCCTCTATTAAACAGAAAGTGATACCCGCACGAGCTCTGATGATCTGCATGTCTATACCAACAAGCATCAACACAATGTGTCAAGTCATAATCAGATCACCACCGGCACTCTTCGGATTATGATCTGCTGCGGTTTGATTGGCTGGAAATCTGGCCAGCATCATCGAACATGGCTACCTTTTTGCAAGAATCAAGGAGTGATGGTCATCAAACAAGTTGCCCTCATCATCTCAAATACATCAAGAGGAGACGATCAAGAGGGAGCCATTCTCACATTCTCCTCCAACAGCTCAAGTGTACAGCTCCACCCACAATGAGCGAAACAAACGCCGCCACCACCAGCACCACCACCGATATGCCTCTGCCAGGCCATCAAGACCAGCGTCGCTCGTTCCCTTGCCGTGGCCCTAGTGCTGGCGCTCCTGCGTTCACCTCCATCGGATTCATTCAGCAGCGCCACGCCGTCGCGTCGGTCGGGATGGCCGCACTCGGTGCAGGCATCCTCTTGTCGCGCAAAGGCACCAAGCCTCACCGCATCATGGGTCGTGTGTGGACGAGTGTGGCCGTGCTCGCGAGTCTGAATGCGTTCCGAATGCGCGACGCCAACGGCGAACTCACGTGGTTCCACGGGCTCGCGGCGGCGACCGTGGCGTCGGCTTCCACTGGCATCTTCTTTGCACGCAAAAAGAATATTACGACCCACAAGAAGCTCATGACTACTGCGCTCGTGACAGCTGCTCTTGCTGGCGTCGTGGCGTGGGCGACTCCAAATAAGACCGTCGTCAAGTGGGGGCCGCCAGCAGCCAGCTTTGCTGCAAAATGATTCCAGTTTGACGCAGAACAGTTCAGTCCGATACGACGGAGCCAAGGCAGCAGTATATACAGTAGTACAGTTCATACATTACCCCTTTTTTGCTTTTACAATGTACACGTTTATGCATTTTATACCGGATCTGAAATGAAATGTAATACTACGACAATAGAAGCGACCAAGCTGTGCTAACAACTCCCACGTTGGGATGAAATGAGAGAGAGCCTCCCCCCAGTTACTCATTCAAGCTCCATCGATGCCTCGGACATCGGCGATGCGGCTCCCACGGTGCTCGCGGGACGGGGCGAGTCTTGCATGCTGTCCAATTCACTGGGGCTGTGCTTCTGGCTGGTGTTGCTGCCACCACCACCAGTTCGTCCAACGTTCCGTTGCTGGCGGACCCGCCGTCGCATGGTCGAATAGAAACGGTTCTTGACCGCATTGTCGGTGCGTCCGGGCAAGAGCCGCGCGATATCGGCCCAATGGTTGCCGATTTTTTCACGTGTGCGGAAAATGATCTCGTCTTCTTCTTCGGTCCACGCGTCTTTGTTCACCGAGGGCGACAAGTGGTTGACCCACCGCTCCCGGCATTGCTTGCCGCACCGACCTGGTAAGATACGGGAGATCGCCGACCAGTCACTCGCTCCGGCTTGTTGGACGGCCACACCCAGTGCATTGTCTTCGTCAGGTGTCCACGGGCGCTTGCCCAACTTGGAGATTTTCACTCGTTTCCGCTGCGGAGAAAGCGACTCTTTCATGAGCGACGCGTACGAGTCCTGTGGGGAGATCATGGGCTGCGACGCGTCCATGAGTTTGACGTGGAGATGGCGCTCCGAGATCGCGTCCATGGCCAGGCCGTCTAGAAATGGCGAGCTGCCCATGGCCGCCGCTGACGAGTGGTGCCTGCGTCCGGCTTCCATGAGCCGTCGGTTGAGGATCGTTGATGGTGCGACCGCGGCTGGTGATCGCTCCGACTTGGTGTACTTGGCTCCACCACCTCCTCCGACATCAACAAGTAGTCTTTGATAGTCGCGCGACCCAGCTGCTCCTCCTCCTGCTCCTCCTACTAAAGAAGGAGGAGGCGGACCCATTTGCATGGGAGGCATTTGCATTTGCATCTCGACGATGCTCATCAACCGCATCAAATCTTGCTGCAAGGACAGTACACTTTTGCGCAAGTGGTCCATGTCAGCTTGGCGGTGGGCGTCTTGCTCTTTGAGCTGGACAAGTGCCACGGCTTGTTCACTCACTTTACAGCGCAGCTGGCTCGCAGTCCAATTCGACGCAGCATCTCCTAATCCGCCGTTTGTTGGGATCGTGACGTCGTCGGTCCTGTCGTCGTTGTAGTTTTGAACCAGCTCATGCATCTTGCTCATGAGCATTTCAATGGGCGACTTGGGTGGCAACATCTCTGCAGTCGCCATGGGCGCCTCGCGCGTGTCCACCGAGATATTGGCATGGCGGCGCTTCCCATTGGTTTTGGTCTCTTCCGTCTTGACTTCTTCTTGAACTTCCCCTCTCTCCGACGAGTCACCAACAGTGACGCCACTGCGCTCGCACTGGCTCGCGTTGCCGTCTTCAACATGGCGCTTGGAGACGACGGGCAAGACTTCACATTCCAGCAGATCGATCGCGTGGCTTGCGCGCTCAATGAGCTCGTCGCGGCGGTGTTTGAGTTGCTGCTGCTTCGTGGTTGTTGCCTCATCCGCGACTCCATCCGCTGTTTTCTTCTTCGTGGCATGACTGGTAGTCTTTTCAACACCAGCAGCAGCTTTACTTGGGGTATCGTTTTGCACAGCCAAAGTCCCAACGACTGGTGCAGCTACTGCTACGTTCGCCATTGCCGGGGTGTTCTCATCGACGACAGCCGCCATGCTGAGTATCAAAATGCTTGGTGCAGTGCTACTGCAGTCGTCCGATGTAACTTGAGCCGTTCCAACTGAAAATGACCGGTTGGAGTTACGTTGTGTGGCTTTCTTCCTCTGTCTTTTGAGCGCTTGTGAGAGCAACGGTATCTTTCTGCCAAACGCGCGAACCGTCGCGGAGCGTTGGAATTTTTTTTATCCGGAGTCTTCGGGTGCCGTTCACAACTGCACAATGGAAACAAGTCGATCAGTGGATGTTTTCTTTTGTGATGGATCCCTGCGCACTGCGAACGCTTCGCACACACACAGAGACAGAGAGCGTAGCAGCGACCGTCGCGCAGTCTTATTTCTTTCTGTGTATCCGGATCTCGAAAAAAATCGAAGGAAAAAAATCACTGAAATTCAAATTCTATTTTGTTCAACAATTGTAATTAAAATTGTATGAAACAACAAGGGTTTTCGTACTTTAGAGAAGACCTCACAGTTGAAGATACTAGTACCCCATAAAAAAAAAAAAAGAAGCTGACAAGCGAAGAAAAAGATGGCGGACACGGACCGCTTTGTCTTTGATGCGCTCGAGCAAAGCGGATGGTACGCGAGCGGCTATACTATGCTAGTTCTACGTGGTGGTATAGCGATGCTAACGATATCCTCATTTCTTATCAGTTTGCCTGTTTCGGCCGAGAAAAAGGAGATGAAAGATCTGACCAGCAACATGCTCATGGTGATCGTGTGGCGATGCCTCTCCCATATCCAAGAGAGCGAGCGCCATCTTGAACTAGGCATATCAAAAGATATGGAAGCGCCTGTTGGTGTCGCTGCGAGACACCGCGTGGGATCCCAGCAGGCAAACATTCTAAAGGTAACTAATGATCAGTCGGATTCAACAACCCGCATTGTTTGACACCATGCTGGTTGCTTGTAGGAACTCGGCTATTCGGGTGACTGTGGGTACAACCATTTCCTCTACCCGAATGAGAAAGAGACGCGAAGCATTCTATCGTGGCTTGTGAGTAAGCTACCAAGTGCCAGTGTAACAAATAAGCTGCTAGTGGGCAGCTCCGGCGGATCAACAACGGAGCGCAAGTCCGCTGACTATTTGACAAGCGAATCGCTTGCAGATACGTTTTCAACGTGGATGAAGCGCAAGACGTTGTTCGTTTTGCCCAATAGAGAGCTACCAACGCTGCGTGGCTATGAGAAGCTTCCACTGCGCACCACACGCTTGACGCTTCCGTGGGCTGAGGAAAAACAAGAGTCCACCCAAAATAGCGACGCATTCCTTTTCGACCTGCAACTTTCAGCACCAGCTACATCCGTTGGAAGGGGCATCTCTCGCACAGTGTCTCTTCTGGAAGCGATGGCAGTTGCCCAGAGCTCGTATTCTCTGGGCAGTGTCGATGCACTGGATGCGGAGGATGGGGAGGCCGACGGCGTCGTCGACGAGGACTTGTCGACTTTTGGTGGTCGTCTCAAGGTACAGTACAGCAAAATCCTCCATTCCTTAGGACTTGTGGGTGATTAAATGTTTGTATGCTTGTTGTGTTGTTGTTGTGAATAGCCAGAGCCCGTGGCCGCTCCATTGGAAGCTGCTGCTAGCTTTGATGTTGGTGGAATCGTCGACTTGTTGCCATCATTTCCTCCATTTTTCGTTTCCGCAGCGAATGTGCTGAACGAAAACAAGTTGGCGCAACAGGCAACTGCACCAGCAGCTCAACACGGTGATCTTGCCACGACGCAAGAAAACAAAACGCTGGAAGAGGTTGGTGCAAAAAAAGAATGCATGCTAGGCATATTCAACCAAACTTAACATCAGCCTTGTTCTGGCAGATACAAGCTGCAAAGAAACAAGAAGAAGAAGAAGAAGAAGCAGCGCAGCAAGCCCAAATGGACCAGCTCGTCTCTCACCTGCTGGAAACGCAACAACAGATCGAGTCCTTACGCGTAGCGACCACTCATGACCAAGAGCAACTTATGGCGATCCAAAAACAAGTAGATGCGTCGAAAACAGAGGCATCCACGCTGAAAAAAGAATTGACTGCCAAGCGCCAGCTGCTAGGATTGCTACCAAACGCACAAGAAAACATCGCCAAGCTGGAGGTGCGTTGAACCAGTATTATTCAATGGGGAACTCCGTTATTGATGGTTGTGTTGTACAAAACCAGGCCATTTGTGTCAAGAATGAAGCCAAGTTGAAAGATCTTAATCAAGAATGGGAAGCCCACAAACAGCCACTTGTAGAGGAAGAGCGTGGTTTACTGGCCGTCAAATCCAATCGCAAGGCTCGATACAGGCAACTTGTGACGGAAATGAAGGCGTTTCGCGTTGAAATGAAAGAAATGGCTGCGACGATCCATGGCAAAATGGAAATGATGCAGTCCCTGGACCAAGCGTACGCGAATTTGCCTCAGAAAAATCTGAGTCGACACTCGTACACGAACCGGATCATGGATATCATCAAGCAAGTCCACAAACAAAAGCAAGAAATCAGCAAGATCATTGACGATATCAAAACAATTCAAAAGCAATTAAACTTGAGTTCCGAGAAACTCAAGCGCACAGAAGCCGTGACGGAAGAAAAGCTCTTTGGAGAGGCCAACAAGCAAGCGAAAGAGTCGGCCAACGGGACTACTGCTAACCCGTACGTGGAGTGCTACCGCAAGTTTGCGCAAGTGCGTGAGCTCTTTGAAGAGCTCATTTTTGTGATTGGCGATGTGGGCAAAAAAGAAAACACGGCCCGCGATTTGGAAAATTGGATCACGCAACTGCAAGGACGCGACAGCAGCGAGCAGCTGGACAAAGTGATGGCGGATTTGGAAAGCGTGCGCGTGGAGAATGCGTCGTTGGCCGAAAAGATCAAAGCGCTGCGCTCGATGTAAAACATGTTTTATATTTTTTTTATAATTTGCGTTGTTTTTTATTTGATCAAGAAAGTTGGTGTTGGGACTTTTTTGTTGTTGGATTTGTTGTTGTTGTTGTTTTGTTGGTGAGTTGGCACCAACAACTTCCAACTTCCGACAACCAACGTTTGTCGTTTGTTGCTGTTGGATTTCGTCCTAAAAGCCAGCATTTCATCCAAAGTCATACGAAAGGGGGTCAAATGGAAAGTGCACGTGACTGCGATTGAAAAACAAGAGCAGTAGCCATGGAAAGGCAGAACGCGATCTGCCTCCCCCATCAGCACTATTCGTGCCAACAGAGAGGCCAAACAACAACAGTGTGAAGAAGCAGAAGAAGCCGCGCGAACACGAAAGCCACAACAACAAGGAGCAGAGGCGATAGCGGACAGCAGCAGCGAGCAAGTCGGTGGTACAAGAAGAAAGCAACCGTGGTGAGCGTGGCGTTTGAACCGGGCGCGGCCGTCAGCGAGCGAGACATGCGAATCTTCGATCCAGTTACGCACGCTTGCGAGCACGCCGTGACCATGTTGCAGTGCTGTCTCCAGTTCGCATTTGGCAGCAGCCCACACAGCACCAAGCCTCCCCAGGAAAAGCCAGTCGAGGCAGCCAAGTCGCAAGAAATACTCCGAACGTTGAACATTCAACCGCAAGATCAGCATTTCCTTGACCTCCAAGACGAGTTACGCTCGCTCCAAGCTTGCTCTGAGGCGTTGTCCGGTCGCTTGGATGATCTGGTCGCCCAGAATGCGACCACTCTGTCGTCCGCGAAGGTACTACAACAACGCACGACCCACCGACTTCAACGCGCACGTGTTCGGTTCATCAAGTTTGCGATTCTTCTAGAAGAAAAGTGGCTTATGGATCCGGAAGCACTCAAACTTCGCAAGTTGCCATGCGTCGAATGCAAAGCAACGCGTAAGCTCGCTCTCGAGGAAGAAGCAAAAAAAAGAGAAACGCCTCCACCCGCTGCCAAGGCTGCAGTAACCAAAATGATCACAGTGCGTCGTTAAATACGCCCATGGAGTACTTCCGCCAACCCGCGCATGACGGCACAAGAGGCATTGTCATGTGACGGCCACGCTGTCGACGCCCCAATGGTTCATGCGCCATTTACAATCCTCATCTTCCCTCCCATGTTGCTTTTGCAGTCACCAGCACCTTCAACAAAAAGTGCTCCTTTATTTTATCCAATAAACACCCATATTACCATAATTGAACGCTTTCATTGGCTAATATCTATTTGACACCATCAAAAAAGCGTTTTTTTGGTGATTTTTGAAACCCCGCGACCATTCCACCATCACTCCTTTCTATTTTGGAGGGCTGTTGGTTGCCCCACGCAATAAAGAAAGAGCGCGAAAAGTCCTAAAACCCGTCGAAGTGGCGTTGCCCGATATTGACGACGCGGATCGCCAGCGGAAGATACAGGAAGCTACAGGAACCACCGCGTAAGAACAGAGTGTGCATCAAGAGCTCTTAGGAATCGGCAGAGTATTTGGCGTCTCTTTGTGTCGTTGTCAGCAGCGCACAAACGATAGGCGTTGTTTGTAGCAACCAAATCTCATTTGGCCCGTTGGTGGCGGCGGTGGCATGGCGAGCAACCATGGCGGATACAGCGCGGCTCCCGTGGGTCGCACACGTCCGTCTTTCCAGCCAGATATGTCTCAAGGAAGTATGGCGAGTGTGAACACGAATGGCGACGCCACGGCGGATTTGCTCCGTGAACAGCAAATGGAACGCGATCGCCTTCAAATGGACAATTTCAACCTCATGATGCGGATCACGGTGCTGGAAGAGCGGCTCGCGAACACGCAGTCCGGGTACACGGAGGATTTCGAAGCCGAGTTGTTGCAGAAGCGGATCGAGAATGAAGAAAAAGACGCCAAGATCCGCCAGCAGAAAGAACATATGCTGCGCGCCGTGGAAGCGATTGAACAGCTCAAGCGGCAAGTTGCCGAGGCGCACATGGCGTTGGAGCGTGCACGAGCGCAGTCGAACCAAGTGGAAGAGATGGAAACGATGCGCCACGTGCTGGCCAAGACAGAAGAAGAGCTGGGAAGATGCGCACAGCGAGCACGCGACGCCGAGTCGGCACTTGCGAATGCAAACGAAGAGAAAATGGCTATCCGTGCAAAATATGAAGAAGCAGCTGATGCGAGGCAACGTCTGGAGAACGAGTTGTCGCAGACGCGCCAAAAGCTCCAGCAAATGGATGTGCAGCAGTCAAAAGGCGCCTTGCAAGTGGAACATTTGCAAAGCGTGAGCAAGCAACGCGATGAGCAGCTCCAAGGCTTGGCGAGCCGATTGGAGCAAGCTTCGCAAGAGAAACAGCAAATGGAAAGCAAGTATCAAGCACAAATGAAGCGCATGGAAGAGCAAATGCGAGCGCAAGTCGACAAGCTTCGTCAAGAAGGTGAAAAGTATCGAACCGAGTACATGCGTGCCACGGGTGAGCGCGACAAGGTGCAGTTTGAACGAGAGCGGTTTGCATCCGATTTGGACAGTGTCCAGCAAGAAAAAAATCGGTACCAGGCCGAGTGGGAGCGGATCGCCAAGGAAATGGATCGCCTGAACGGCGAGGCCGAAGCCGTACGGCTGCAAAACGTCAAGCTCAGTGCGACCTGTGAACACCAAGCGCAAACATTGGAAAGCTACAAGAGTGATAGAGAAAGCGCAGCCGATAACCTCCACAAGCTGGAAAGCGAAGCCAACGAGTGGCGAAAGCGCAGCAGCGACCGTGATGTGGCCGTCAAGACGCTCGAAATGCGATGCAAAAATGCAGAAAACGAAGTATCGCGGCTTCAAGAGCGGTTGGAATCTGTCACGACCCGTCACCAGCATACAGCAAGTGAACGCGTAGCGGCGTTGGAACAAGGAAAAAACGCGATGGAAGCGCAGAACTATGAGCTGCGCATGACCATGGCGAGTTTGCAGCAACAACTGGAATCGCTCGAGTCCAAGTGCCAGTCGTACGAATCCCGTGCTGGTGATGAGTCGGCCAAGGCCAAGGAGTACAAAGCAAGACTTCTTGCTACAGAGACCGAGCTTCGCCGCGTGATGGCCCATGCTGAACAGCAAGAACGGCAACTCGCACAAGCCACCAACTCTTCCCAGTCGGAAGGCACGCGCCTGCAGCAATACGGAGAACAAATCACACTCGTGATCAACGAACGCAATCAGCTGATGGAGACTCTCACAGCCGAGCGAAATCGGTTTGAAGCAATCCAAAAAAGTCACGCGACGCTGGAGGCACAAAACCAGCAATACACGCACCAATACACCGCGCTGGCACGAGAAATTCAAGGTATTGTTGGCTTTGGCGATGAACTGAGCTACCGATCGTTGGATACGTTACTACGAGAAGCCAAGATCACGCTTCAACGGTTGGTATTGTTGCAATTTGTATCCCTGTCCGTATGGAACGGTTTTTCTTACAACTGATATGTCTCTACGTGTTTGGCAGCCACTTCAAGGCAGAATCAGATGTGCTCGTGCGTCGGTGGCAAGAGCAAGCTGAAGCCATGCGGACCCACGTCGACGGGCTTTCCTCTAAGCTCCACACGTGCCACACCAAACTGGAGGCACTGCAGCGTGCTGGTCTCCACGCACGAGATGATGCCAAAGTAAGAGCGTTTTCCAATCAAAAAAGAGGCTATGAACACATTTTCATATCTAACATGGTTGTGTGGTGTGACAGTCAATCGATCGGTCGTGGATGGCCAAGTACGACAACCTCCGTGCCGAAGCCGACACGATGAGGCGGTCGCTGGAGGATTCAGTGCGGTCCGAACAATATCGCAGCGTTCACTTAGAAGCCAGTCTTGCCGAAGTTCGTCAAGATTTGGAGATGATGACCCAGTCGCGGCAAGGCACATTGAGCGACTTGGAACGCGATATCCTTGATTTGAAAGAAAGCAATCGACTTCTGTTGGGTGAATTGCAGGAACGCCGCCGGTCGGCGGACCATTCACGGAAGCAGTACTTGCAAGCTGTCGCAGAAAACAAAGATTTGCTTAGTGCGGTGGATATCTTGAAGAATGGGATCGTGGATCGAGACAAACAAATCGAGTTCTACAAAGCCACGATCTTGCGAACCACGCAGCAATTGCAGCGTGGTGGGTCGATGGGTGACGTCAAGCAAAAGCTCTTGGAGCAATTGGAGCAGACCCAGTATATGGTCAACGAGACGTACAAGAAGTGGTCGCATAGTGAGATCGGTGGTGGTGGTCACAGCGGCAGCGTCATTGGGGATCGGAACGGCTTTTATGGAAGCAGCAGTGGAGGCGCAAACAACAATGGCCATGCGAGCGGTGGTGGTGACGCGACGGCGTGGGTGACCCAGCTGGACGAGTCGGTTGGCCGCTTGGAAGTGGTTTGCGATAGGTGGCGCGAGTACATTCAGCAATCGCGAGACTTGCAACGCCGCTATGGTGACGCGTGGCGGTCCGCGGCGCTTTCGTTTGGCAAGGGCAAGGAGCGGCCGACGTGGGTCGACGACGTGGAACGTAAATGTGCGCGCTTGCTCACCGAGAGTGTGCGTGTTTCGGAAGCCATGCGCGACGTAGTGGAAGACGTGGTCAACGCGCTTCAGCACGCGCGATCGTCGGCCGAGAAGAAGAAGAAAACACAGCAACAACAGCACCGGTCGCGGTCGGTGGACAGAGCAAACGGCGTGCGTCGACGAAGCAGCAGCACGCGCGAACGCGAACGAATGGAGTTGTCGCCGTTGCGAGAGCATCATCACCACTCACCGAATGATGATGCGCTTTCACTGGAACATTTCAATGGCGACGGCAGCATTGGTGATCGCCATACCAACAACAACAACAACGCCAATACCAATGACGTGCTGTTCCTGAATCGAGGCAAGCGCATGTCACGAGCATCGGCACATTCACGCAACGGCAGCGCGAGTGCGATTTACGGCCACTCGTTGGCGTCGCTTGGTCGGATCGGTGACGAATTGAAGACCATTGAAAAGAAAATCAAGACTTACCCCGATGAATAGAACAGAGCACACACACACACACACACACACATACAGAGATAACAAGAGAGAGAGCAAGAGAGAACAGAAAGCGCATCAAGGCCAACGCCCACTGCAATGATATAACGATACTCTATTGGCATTTCCTTTGGTGACCAATGTAGGTGTATAGGTAGGAAGGTGGGTACACTGCGATCTACATGTCCCATTCTTCGCCAGAAGCGCGTAGTTCTTGGATTTTTTCATACGCCACAAACGAAATGACGGTGGACGGCACGGCCTTGACCGAGTTCACAAAGAGTCCTCGGTACATTCGCGCGACCTTGGGCAAAACGCCTCCTCTACCACTGCCACGCATGGTCTGTGTGAGACAGTCCCACGTGGACGTGTACGTTGGGAACTGGAGCTCTGGATGCCATGACGCACCGCCGAGTTGCATGCGGCGGCGAAGCAAATCAAACGGGTACGCGAGCGTCTGCGAGGCAACCGACGCGACCGTCGCACACAGGATTTGGCCTGGGATACTCGGGTGTCCTAACTGGTGGCCCGTGGTCTCCGTGTCATCGTACAGGATAAACGACGGTCTCAAGTACTCGTAGATGGCGTAGTTACAGCCAATGTAGGCAAACACGCCCATGGTCGCAGGTGTAAAGCCTCTGTACAAAGCAGCAGGCGATTCCTTTGTGTAGATCTTGTGGAAGGCATCGTGGATACCATGATAGGCCTTTTGCTGGCTTCCATAGTATTGCTGCACCGTGAGCCGCCCACGCACAACGTCTAGTGGGTACAAGAAGCAGTTGACTGCGGCGCCGGCGAGCCCACCGGCCACCAAGTTGGTCAAGTACGTCGCATAGCGAGAGGGTCTCTTGTTTGGGTTGTTTGGGTCATTCTGATGTTGCTGTGAGCCTTCAAAGACTTGGTGGGTGAGCAATTGGTTGCGGAACATGTCACAGACCAAGAATTTGGTTGGAAGCGACGGCACGAGCCAGAGACAATGGGCCAAATTGCCACTAAACAGGCTGCGGAAGCCATTCAAACGCGCCATGTTAACCAGTCCTCTTGCTGCCGAAGCATACGGCGGCGGCTGCGGCTGCGTCACCACAGTCGCAGTAGTAGTAGGCACGCTGACTTGGAGAAGGATCTTGAGCCGTTCTAACGGAGCACACGCTGTGCGAGACAAAGCACCGGCTGTGATCGCGGCGACAAGCGACGTGGCTTGAGCAGCCAGTTGCGCATTGCGCATGGAAGCATCCCGTACGGCATGTTCGTGCTTGCGGCTCGAACTTCCTTGGACAGCGTGGTCTTCACCCTCCTCCTCCTCCTCCTCTTGTCCACCATCAGCCTCTTCATTGGCTGGCTTTTTCATGCGTGCTGGTCGTTGAGCTGGTGGTGGTGGGCTATGGCGGATCGCCGAGATCCAACCCGACCGCAAGTTGGCGTCAAACGTCAGCGCGCGCTTGCCTTGGTTCACATCATCCGCATCAGCTCCACTTCCACTTCCACTTCCACTTCCACTTCCACTTCCACTT
>JAADWJ010000570.1:0-15652 GCA_023336165.1 Pythium monospermum | reverse complement strand
GCTGTTGGCGCGCGCGCCAGCTGATGGGTCGTTCAATGGGATCACATCCATCGCGAGTAAGACAAGCACGGTCGGTACTGGCGTGAGTAAAAGCACGGCGGCTACGCGAAGTCGGCTGGTGGTGCGCTGGTACTGTGTGAAGAGATACAGCTTCTCGATCGAGTACCGGCCGAGGTAGTGGTGCTCCCCATGCGCAAAACACCGTCCGGCAGCCAGTCGAAGCAGCTTGTCCATGAGATACGCTGACTGCTGAAATGAAGAAAGTGTGTCCATAGCACGAGACGACTTGTCTCGTGGATCAGATCACCACCATTTTGCAAAATTGGCAAAACCTCTTGAGAGACCTTGTCAGAGATATAATTATACACACAACGTGTGAACGCGTCCGACCCGAAGGCGATACTACATTGTTGACCACTGTTGGTTCTTCTGGATGCAGCACCAGTATTTTTAGGCTCGAAAAACTCCTCCATGGAAACGAGAATGTAAACGCTGTTTTTAGGTCTAACACCTGTTTGGATCTCAGGCACGCTTACCATGCTGTTATCATAAAATCAGACACTTCAAGTGGTCGATATTACGGGCACGACGCCAATATCCAGACTCTATCTTGGTGGGTTGCAGAGTCACACAGGCCGAAAATGGGAGTTTTCCATTCATACTGGATCCGCTGATCTCACAAATTCCAGAACACGACTTAAAAACCCAACCATCGAAACGGACGTGTTCGCAATACACGGTCCACAATACTAAAATTGTGGAGCCAACTGGGATTCATACCACCGGGTTTTGATATCAGTGTCTTCTATGTGCGAGTCTCTGTTTCCAACCCATTGGAAATCACCATATGGTTTTGACCAAATTTTCTCGGTCAAGAGCCCAAATATTTTCGATAACTTTTTTGTCGAAAGCTTCCAGCGGACATTGGCGTCGCGCCAATGCATTCTCCATCTTCCCCCACCGCCGCCAGTGCAAGCCACCAATGCATCGCTCCCTTGTTTCTCGTCTTGTGCTCTTCTCCACTGCGCTGCTGCTGCTGCTTGTAAATGATACCACGGCCGTGACCTCATCCACACGTGGTGTCGTGCCATGTTCGCCTCAGCTGCACCAGTTGCTGCGAAAAGCAATGCAACGAGACTGCCTGCCAAGCTCTTTCTTGGTCCAGGATTGCTATGAGCCAGCCTGTTTGCCGGTACTAAAAGAGCTGCTCGTCGCCACTCGATCGGAATTCGACTCGTGTCTGCTCACCACGTCGATGGGCTCCACCACGCCAATCACCGCACTCAGCGATGCTGTCCAGCAAAGCGTTTCCATAGGCCAGTGCACAAGCGCCGCGCAACGGCGACTACGCACCACCACCACCAACAACAAGGCCACGTTTGGTGGTCGGTCGTTGACTGAAGACGAAGGCACGCCATGGACAGCGGGTGGCGTCTTTGGCGTCGCTCTGCTCTTCGTCTTGTTTTGCTTTGCTGTCTTCTTCTGCCCACGGAGGCAAGAGAACGCGGGCAGCGGCAAGGTGTGCGTGGTGTGCTGCATTGCGCTGCTCGCACCGGTGGTTTTTAGCTGATCTCGAACGTTGCATGTATGACGAAGTGTACGAATACAAATCTCTTTTTTTTTACCACAGAAACTTTCGTTCGGTGGATTTTGGACTGGACGTGGCTCGGCCAATGCTGCAGACACCGGCACCAGCACAACGACTGCAGTTCAACCACCATTCTTAACTGACAGTGATGCACTGGACCATGAGCGCGATGGACGATGACGTTCTTCGTCTGGATTCCACAAGAGTCGTCATCATGATCATCCCAGTTTGGGTGCGCACAATCAACTCTCCGCTCCAGTTCATCTGGACAAATTGCGATATTCGTACTTCAGCGGATCGATACGGTATCGCTTGATCACCTAATCAGAAAATCAAAAATCAAAAATCAAAATGGAAGCCTTTGGTTGATCAATCCAGTTCACAATTTCCCATTGCTGACACACGCGACCACAAACTCCAGTACTGTATGAGCTGCTGCCCGCCCGACGCCGAGCCAGCGCGCGCCTCTGCCGCGCATGTGAGCGCCATCATCACAGTCGGCCAGACCACGATCTACCGCGCCGGTCCACCCACTGCGCGGGTCGGTCTGCTCGCGTTTCCTGATATTTTCGGCCTGGACAGCGGACGCGCCAAGCAAGACGCCGACCGCCTTGGCCAACTAGGCTATGCGGTGGCGTTTGTCGATCTCACGGGCGGCGAGTACGCCACTGACGGATGGGATATGATGGCGTGGATCAAGAAACAAGAGTTTGACGGCGTTTTGCTGCCCCGCATCAACGAGGCCATCGCGCATCTTCAAAACGACGCAAAAGTGGAGGCCATCGCAAGCTACGGGTACTGCTGGGGCGCCTGGGTCGGTGCGCGACTGTCCACCGTCGCCAGTGCGCCATTGGTCAAAGGCCACGTGTCTTTCCACCCGTCCTGGCGCGTGGAGCTCGCATTCTTTGGCGAAGGCGCGATTGAAAAACTCGCGGACAAAATCCACGTGCCCCAGTTGATTTGCTCGGCAGGCAACGACATGGACTGCCTCAAAGAATGCGGCAGTGTGGAAAAGATCTTGGCTTCGAGTAGCCACGGCAGCACAGTCAGCAAGCTCAGCAAAGTCGTGGATTTCCCAGATGCCAAGCACGGGTGGGTGAACCGTGGCGAGCTGGACAACCCGGCGACCACGGAAAACGTCGACAAGGCTTGGCAACTGGCGCGCGTGTTCATAAAGGACGTCACGGTGGTCAACTGATACCAAAAACTTGAGCAAATCCAATAATTAATATGTTCACCAATCGGATACACAAACCAACCCAAAATCCTATAACTTTAACTCCAACAACGTATATTTGCACAACAATGATACAACAATTGTAATTGTTTTTACGAAGTTATTAAAATAACAACGTAAAAAAGTATCCAAAAAAATACTACAACGACACATCCTTTGCGACGGTTGTGAGCCACAATGAAGTCGTTGATGTGCGTGGTGGTCGGAGACGGGAGCGTCTTCGTGGTGGATCTTGCGGACCACAATACCGTTGGCCATCTGAAGCGGCTCATCAAAAGGGAAAAGCCGTCGACCATTACGTGCGAGGCGGATCATTTGTCGCTCTACTTGGCGAAGAAAGCAGGCGGCGACTGGCTCAAGACAACCGATCCAGAGATGAAAATGGTGGCAAATGGCGAGTTTCCGCAACAAATCCATGAGATCATGAAAAGGAACGAGAACCGAATGGATGATGCGACCTTTCGAATGGACAACCCGGTGTTCAATTTCCCGCTCGCGGGCTGTCAAAATGAAGGGGAAATCCGTGTTTTGGTGGCTGCTCCAGGAGCCCTCCAACCTCAAGCCGGATCAGACGGCGGCGCCAGACAACCCCACCCCATTCGCAAACGACGATGGGAACAACTGAACCGAGTATTAATACTGGCGGAGGAATACGAGCAAGCAGCAAAACCCATCGTCGACGACTCCATTAACTTGCTGCATGCCTACCTCTGCGTCGTGACAAAAGCGTTTGGAGAAGTTGTGACCGGAACAGAAGCGAAACGGCTGCACCTTGTTGCACCAGTGCTGGCCTGCGTGTGCGCGCGCTTTGACCGAGACGTCCAGATTCTCGCCGACGAGACGGTTGTCGGGAAACGAGTTCATGGAGTTGGAAGGTTTGAGTTTGTGATCAAGCGCGGCAGCAAACGCGTATGCATTGTCGAGGCGAAGCAAAATGATTTGCAGCAGGGCCTCGCGCAAGCGTATGTTGGCAGCGAAGTGCTCGCGGATGTCGAAGGATTGCCGTCCATGTACAACATCGTCACGACCTATATGGACTGGTGTGTCTCCCGTATTCTGGAGGACCGAGTGGAGCGCCATTATGCAGTCATTGACTTTGGCAGCCACAGCATCCCCACGCGCGAGTCCGTCAAGAAAATCGCGGAAAAAATCTATTCCATGCTCTCCGAAGACAATCACTAGTTTTTGCGTGTAAAAAAAACTCCATCAGGACCAAAACAACAACAGTAAAACACACACGACCATGATGCTATACTTCGTAATACGTTGACATCGTTCGCAGGCGCAGTCGCATTTGCTGTCGTTCCGGTAAAGCTGACCGACGTCGTCTTCCCAATCCTGCTTGCTGCGCTGCTCATTTATAAAAGGCTGAATCAGCATTTTTTTCTGATGCAGTCAACAACGACAAGTTACGCAACATTTCTTATTTTTCCACCAATCAGAGCCCACATGATTACCTAGTTTTACCCTCTGTTATCAACTAAACCTGTGTTGTGTGATGACTTGAGTGAGGCAATTTGCCACCAAGGCTCTATTTTTGACCTTAGATGTAGCATTCACTGTCATCAATGATGCAATTGTATCATATTTAGATATCGAATATCGCAGGCAACCCGTGCTATCCGATCTTGAAGTCTGGGTGGTTTACACAACAGAAACCGAACATCTATTTCCCCAACAACCCAAGATTTTCGCTTCGACAAACACCGGCAAACTCTTTCCATTCCTCATTCGTCAATCTTCGCTGCATCTCTCAAGCAAAGCAATGGTTCAGCTCAACGTGCGCGCGCCCATCGACGCGGCCTCTTTGGAGCGTTACATCCACGTGTCTCTTGGCGCTTTCCACGGCGCGATCGCGTCGATCGACCAGTTCCAGCATGGCCAAAGCAACCCAACGTACCTGGTCACCATGGCCAGCTCTGGCGCCAAGTGGGTGCTGCGCAAGAAGCCCCACGGCAAGATCTTGCCCTCTGCGCATGCCGTGGAGCGCGAGTACCGCGTGCTCTGCGCGCTGGAGCATACCGACGTGCCTGTGCCAAAGCCCGTGCTGCTCTGTGAAGACGTGAACGTCGTGGGCACGCCGTTTTACCTCATGCAGTTTGTGGAAGGCCGCATTTTCCAAGACCCGACGCTGCGTGGCGTCAAGCCGCTCCACCGTTTTGCCATGTACAGTGCCGTCTGTGATGCGCTTGTGCGGCTCCACGAAGTGGACGTCCACGCCGTCGGCATGAGCGATTTTGGAAGGCCAGAAAAGTACTCGCAGCGTGTGATTGCGCGCTGGAACAAGCAAGTGGAAGCCGGGAAACCCGCGTTTCAACACGCCGGTATCGCTGAAAACCCGCAGATGGATACGCTCCGTGACTGGCTCGTGCGCAACGCCAGCGCGGCCGAACAAGAGACCACGTCTGGTGGCACCAGCAAGCCATCGCTTGTCCATGGCGATTTCCGTATTGACAATATCATTTTCCACCCTACGGAACCGCGGGTGTTGGCGATCTTGGACTGGGAATTGTGTACCGTGGGCAACCCCTTCGCGGATGTCGCGACGTTGTGCTCGGCGTACCGGTTCCCTCACGACAACGGCGGGCTCAAGATGATCTTGCCAGGCTTGAAGGGCATCCCGTACCCATTGGAAAAAGTCGGCATCCCATCGGAATACGAGTTCTTGACTGGGTACTGCCGTCGTGCCAAGAAATTCCCATTAAAACCGGAAACCTGGAACTTCTTTGTGGGCATCGTGTTGTACCGTTTTGCCGCCATTTGCCACGGTGTCTACGCACGGTCACTTCAAGGGAATGCGTCTTCTGCCCACGCCCATGAAGCCAAAAAGGCCATGGACGCCGTGCTTTCTTTCAGCCCGGCGCTGTCCTCTTCGTCGGTCGAGGACTCGATCTACCCTGGCGCCAACGTGGACTTGACGTTGCCATTCCCGATCCGCCCCCATGCCATGGAAATGTACAAAAAGCTCATCAAATTCTGTGACGAACGTGTGTTTCCAGCCGAACATATCCATATCCAGCAAATCGCCGACGCGCGTGCCCAAGGAAAACAATGGCAGATTGTCCCCCCCATCATTGATGAGCTGAAAAAGGAAGCGCGTGCTCTCGGGTTGTGGAATTTGTTTTTACCAAACGTGTCGATCCCAAGCGGCACCCATGGCCAAGGACCCGCGGTTTCGTACGGTGGCGATCTGACCAATTTGGAGTACGGACTCATGTGTGAAGTCATGGGCCGCTCGGTGATCTTGGCGCCTGAGGTCTTCAACTGTTCGGCTCCCGATACAGGAAATATGGAAATTCTGAGCCGTTTTGCGACCCCCAAGCAACGCCAAACATACTTGTTGCCTTTGTTAGAAGGCACCATCCGGTCGTGTTTTGCCATGACCGAGAAATTAGTGGCCTCTTCGGATGCCAGTAACATTGAAACGGAGATTGTGCGCGATGAAAAAACGCAAGAATACGTCATCAATGGGCTCAAGACGTACATCTCGGGGGCTGGCGATCCACGGTGCAAATTGATCATCTTGATGGGCAAAATCAAGTCCACCAACCCAGAGGAAAAAATCAACCCGTTCACGCAACAGAGTATGATCTTGGTGCCCATGGACGCCGCTGGTGTGGAACTTGTGCGGCCTATGGAAGTGTTTGGCTATGACGACGCGCCGCATGGCCATTTTGAAATGCGGTTCAAGAACGTACGCGTGCCTTTTGACAGCGTGTTGCTTGGTGAAGGCCGTGGCTTTGAGATCGCACAGGCGCGGCTTGGTCCAGGACGCATCCACCACTGTATGCGTGCAATTGGCGTCGCTGAGCGGTGCTTGGAACACCTTGTGGTGCGTGCCAAGACCCGCACGGCGTTCAAGCAATTGCTGGCGGAAAACCCACTCGTGGGCTCGCAAATCGCCAAGTCCCGCTGTGAGATTGACCAAGCGCGCTTGCTCACGTTGCAGGCCGCCAACCAAATGGATTTACACGGCAACAAAGTCGCCGCGCAGGCCATCGCGATGATCAAGATCGTGGCGCCAAACATGGCGTGCAATGTGATCGACCGCGCGATCCAAATCCACGGCGGCCAAGGAGTTGGCCAAGATTTTGTGCTCGCGTACTATTACGCAGCCATGCGCACGCTTCGTTTGGCCGATGGACCCGATGAAGTCCACATGCGCACGATCACCAAGCTGGAACTGAGCCGCTGCCGATTGTAAGGCAACGCAGGTGGTGTGGAGCTGGGCACGGAGGTTCGTTGGATTTTTGCGTATCGATTCTGTTTTTTTTTTTGCATGTAAAACAACCGTAAAACACCCATAAACAACGCTAAAACAAACCATAAAACCGATTTTTCGCTTTTATCTTGCTGACTTTCCGTCTCACCAAAACAATGATGACGCATCAGAACGTTTTCATATTCCCCGAACCCTACATGGCCATTCTCATAAAATCCAGATATTATCCTGCAAATCGAGATATTATTTTGCAAGAGAGAAACCAACGGAAACAAAGACAAAGACAAGAAGCAACCACGCCACCCACTCCATTACCGCACTCGTGGTGGCGGCGACGACGGGGACGCTCGCTGCGATCGGTATTAATACAGTGACGGTGCTCCAAGACGTAACGGCTTGCGAGAGGTGGAGCTGGCTGTGCTGATACCGTGCTTTGGCCTGCGTGTCTTGCTCTATTATACCAACCCCGCACAACCATGTTTCTGCTTCGTCCACACCCCACGCAGCGCGAGAGCCATGCAGCCACCGCTGCTGTTGCCGTGGCGGCTCCGACGCCAACAGACGACAACAGCACCACTACTACTACTTCTACTACTACTAGCGGCGTCAAGCTGGATGGCCGTGAGTGGAAGTACGTGGCGGAAGGCGGCGCGAATGTGCTTTTCCGCCACCACCCACTGGCCAGCGACGGCACCACGGAAACGCCAAGCGAACGATCGGTTTTCCATGGGAAATTGCTGCGTGTCAAGAAGTGCGACATCGACCACGACAGCATCACGCCCTTGACCAAGAAACCCAGTACAAAGCACCACCAATCATCCTCATCATCCAGCAAGCGATGGGGCTTTTTCCATCGCAGCAGCAGTGTGAGCGTGAGAGAAGAAGTCGCGACCACGGAGATGCGGTACAGCGCCCACTACCCACACCCAGCCAAAGTACTAGAGTACGCGACCAAAGATATCTTGCCGTACTTGGCAGGCGATGCGGGCGGGAATCTGGCTGGGAATGGGAATGTGTTTGAACAAGTCGCGCAGCTGATGGAAGTCGACCAGCGGTTTTTAATTGAATTGAATGAGAAATTGCTGTTGCTGGACACAAGACCAGCGCACAGGCGCCACAGCCAAGTGGATATCAAGCTCCAGTACGTGATGGTGTTGCCCGATGTGACGTTGCCACCGCCTGATGAAGACCCATTTGTGTACTTTGACGAAGCCATCGAGTCTGAAGACAGCAGCGTCGACAGTGAGAGCAGTGACGAAGTGAATGGCGGCGGCTTAGTAGAGACCACAACGATCACCATAGCCGCCTCCAGCGACGAGAACGACGTGGTCGAAAAGCTCTTTGATTCGATCGCACTTGATCTGGTGGCTCGGCCAGCCTCACTGCCAACGCGTGGGTCCGTCGAGAGCGAAGGTGACGGCAGCAGCAGCAGCAGTACGATCACTTCTGGAGAAGGAGACGCCGAGGAGACGACGTCTCTTGCACAAGAGCAGCCACTTGATGAGGACGAGGACGACGGTGATGCCCTAGGTATCGTGCACCAGCCGTTGCCGCCGCCACCACCGTTTCCTCGTCGCCGGCGCGTGTTGAGTGGCAATTGCAACATTTTTGACTGCTGTTTCCGCAACATTTGTGTGGAAATCAAGCCAAAAATCGGGTTCAAACCGAAAGGCGCATTGATCCCACTGGTCAAACAGCGCGTTTGCCGGTTTTGTATGCACCAGCAGTACAAGCGCGCGATGGGCAAAGTCGAAGAAATCAGCGAGTACTGTCCTCTGGATTTGTTTTCCCGTAACGCCACGCGGATCCAAAAGGCACTGCGCGCCTTGCAACGCACGCCACAGAACAATTTCAAGGTCTTTGTGCGGTCCAATGACGATGAAGTCGTGAATGTGATCACGGGTTTGAACGCCGATGCTTTGCCAAAAGGAGCCGCCACCTCGCAGCCACGGCATTCGTGTCGACGCAAGCGCATGGGCTTTCGCCACTCGTGCCAGTCGATTGGCACAGAGAGCGATTTGTTCTTGCTGCCGCCACTGCCGACAGAAGAAGAGGAAGACGAAGACGGAGATGAAGGGGAGGAGGATGCCAATGGTCGGTTGCTGCCAGATGTCGTGGAGCTGCTCACGAAAGTGTTGCTGGAGTTGGAAATTCTGGACGATTTAAAGAAAATGCAGTTGCTGGACCATATCGGCGTGGACGGCATGTGGCATATCCACAAGCTACTGGAACGGGTGCAAGCTGCTGCCGGTGCCGGGGCGATCGCACTTTGTAAGGACACTTCAACCGTCGGCCAAGTCGTGGACTACCTCCAGACTCAGGAAACTCAAGAAGAAGAAGAACAAGCGCCGCTGTCGCGCTGTGTGGCGTTTCTGGAAGTCGCGCTGGCGCAACTGCCCGATGCAGAGGCCCCTTCGCAAGGTGTGGCAGCATCCTGGCGCGAACTCACCGTGGCCGCGCTGGAGGCGTTTTATCAGCAGCTCATGCAACGGTTCCAAGTCGCGACGACGCTGAAAGACTGTTCGTTGCTGCTGTGTCTGCGGCGCGCCGTCGACGGCGATGATGACACCAACGCCAACGGCTCTGCTGGGCTGCTCCAGCCGCCACTCCACCACCACGCTGGCTGCCCCAACAACCACAAGACGCCCGTGTCTCTGCCGTCGCCGTCGCGGGCTCCTCGAAAATTTGACCATTTGCGCGAGTACGAGCACCGCGTGGTGTTTCGCGATATGGTGTTCAACTGTGTGGTCGCGATCGTGGATCTGGATGTCAAGTCCCACAAGTCGGTGGACGACTACTACCGACTGGACGACAAGATCGTCCAGCATTACATGGCCACCTGTGGCGGTGGTGGTAGTGGCCTTGTAGGAGCGCAAGCAGTGTGCCACGAAGAGCCATAAAAAGAAATGCAAACAAATAAGAATTGATAGAAAATTAGTGTAGCTTTTCGGTCTTGGTTGTTGTTGTCTTCTTGTTCTTTGGACGCGGCTGCGTATCTGCTAACCGCTGCTGCTGCTGCTTGCGCACGCGCATGGCTTCACGGCGCAGCACTTCAACGCGTTGCGGATCTGACAACAAATGGACAGGCTGAGTAAGTTGGGGGCAACGGCAACATGGCCGCTTGGCTGCTGGAAATCAGGTGATTAGTTCCGCTGTATCTCTATCGTTTAGCGTACCGTTGGCCTCGGCGAGTGTTCGCTGGATGTGCTTGCGGGTGGCGTATGCGCTGTACTTATTCTTGAGCACGTACAGAACCACCACGGCGCCCAGCAAGCGCCAGCCGTGTTGCTCCAGGAAAGTCTGAAAATAGCGCCACACGTGTTCAACTTCCATTTTTCTTTCTTTGGTGTTGTTGCTTTTTTTGTGGAAAAGGTTACAGTGTCCCCATGCGTAACCCTCTGCCTCAATTCATTTGGTCATGATTTTGAATTGACGGGTACCTGTCATATCGAATATGATCCCATCGGTGGATCCTGAAGCGGCACCCCCGCCTCTGGCGCAAGTCGCCAGAGCCGTTGCGTGTTTGTGTTTGGGGCTGGACGGACATTCCGCAAGCCGCAAGCCGTGGAAGGTAAGTACCGGTACCGGTAGATCCATAATTCTTTCTGGGATATAAGTAGAACAGCAAGCCTGAGCGTGAGGGAGAGAGAGCGCGCAACGGAAAACAAGATAGAGGCAGTCAGTCGCGCCGAGATCAGTGAGCCACCGAGAGCGAGACGAGCAGCCAAAGCGACGAGCAGCCAGAGAACACCATGTCGCTGGCGGTGGTGTTGACCGTAGTCACGCTCGTGACCTTCGCGGTGGGCGTCGTGGGCATTGCGCGCATTGCCAAAGAGCGCCCGTCGCTCAAAAGCTACGAGCAGTCAAGCCAAACAAGCGCGACGGAGGAGAATATGCGATTGGCCACGTATCAGGAGGCACGCACCAAAACCGATTTAGAAACGGATCCAAACAAGTCGTTGGATGCTGCCAAGTCGCACTTGCGTGCGCCAGCCGGAGAAAGAAAAACAACAAAACAGGATCCACCACCACAAGATGATGTTGAAGCACCACCAGCTTCCTTGTGGATACAACTGCGCGACTTGGCCATGCAGCTTCTGGGCATAACGCTTCTTACCAGCGACACCACAGCGCCCAGTACCAACAACCAACAAAAGAACATGGGCAACACGGCTACCCCGACGCTCGCGCTGCGTACCAGTACGCTGAACGACCACCGCCAGAAGAACTCGGCCGAAGTCGACTCGTTGGCCAGCAAGACCTCTGAGACCGCGCCACAATGGAGTGATGACGAGGATGCCTCAGCCGCTGATGACGAGTCCGAACTGGAAGAACAAGAAGACATTGAAGGAGCCAGCAGCGTGCTGTCCATGGACGACCTGCGTGCCCAGATCATCATGGACGGCGTCCAGTTTTACGCGACCGTCGCGCAGCTATCCATCTCCACCACCCAAAACGTGCTGGATATTGGCCTCTTGCGCGCGACTACGATCGTTTTGCGACAGCGACGAAAAGCCATGGAAGACGCCTCGATCCAGGCGATTGAAGAGCAGTACCCTGATATTATGTGCTTGCCTCGCTTCCCGTCACCATCACCATCACCAGCAGTCAACAAACCATCGTCGCTGAATATGGAGACCATGCGTGGAGCCCCACGTGCCACTTCCATCATGTCTCCGACCGCGCAAGGCCAATTAGAAACCAGTTTCTTAAAGGCCGCATAACCACCACAAACAAATCCACATGCTTGTATATTTTCCATCGTCTTTTTTTCTTCTTCATTTTCTTCCGTCGTTTTTGATTTCCGACATCTTTTCTTTCACATTCAACAAGGCGACTACTGTACGTCACACTGTATCGGTAGGTAGACTAACACCGCGACAGCATCTGCATGCGCATGGCCAACTTCTATTGCATACAAGCCACGGTATCAGTATCGCTGCAACGACGGGCGCGACCGCGCCTCTATGCATTTCCTCTGGTCGAAAGTCTTTCCACCTAAAATGAAAATAGAAACGTCAAGCGTATCTAACGTTTCTAAATGAAATTCAAATTTTCCAAAACCCTTCCTTATCCGATGTCATCCAAACGATCTGATTTTACAGGGCTTTTCATCAGGTCGGGAGGTGCACCGACAAAACAAACAACGTGAAAAACGTCACCAAACAAAAATGCCGCCACGAGCGACTCGACGCGCGCTTCCCACAGCGCGCCCCATGGCTCCCAAGGCGCGCAAACGTGTCGCCAATGCACCCAACAAGCCCGCGTCTGGTGCAGTGCTTCCTATAGTGGCCCCTCCCGCCGTGGACGTGCTGCCTGTGAGCGAGACCGAGGTCGACGACCATCATCTTGTTCTTCCCATTCGGTTCCAGTGTCCGCTGTGCTTTGACGTGCTGCGCAGTCCAATCCAGTTGCCCTGTTGCCAACGCCATTTGTGTACCGAGTGCTTTGAGCGTGCGCTGGAGCTAACAAGCGTCAACTGCTGCTTGTGCCGCAAACGGATCGTGGGCTTTGCGCGCAAGAAGCAATACACGGTGGATGCTTCTTTATGGCAGGAAATCAAGGCATGTTGTCCGTTTGTATCGCTTTTGAATGGCTCTTCTGATGAAACGCTAGATGTCGAGTTTGTGGATGAAAATGCACCGCCAAGGGGCCACCACAGCAATGACCACGCCATGAATGAATCAGCAGCAACTGCAGCAACAGCTCCAGCTCCAGTGGTGCCCCTGGCGACAGCGACCCCGATTCAGCAGACGCAGACAAAGCTGCCCGATCCACTGGTAGAGGCGTCCACGACACCGCGCAAGAAGCCCAAGCAGCAGCAGCAAAGACGGCTGGATGCGTTTTTCGGCATGTCGTCGCCCGACGAGCCGTCGTCCTGTGGTGTGAGGGGTACCAAGACAGCGGTGCGGCCGTCCAGTGCAAGCAGCCAGAGGTCATTAAGGTCCACGGTCAGCAGCAACAGCAACAGCAGCCAACTGCCCAGCCGTCGGTCGCGATTGCACCGCCGTGCAGAGCTGGTGGGGAAGAAAAGCAAGATGATCAAGAAGACCATGACCACGCGCAGTCCGATTTTCTTACGCAGCGCGTCTCGCAGCCCCAAGTTCCGCCACAACAAGCCCTCCACGATGACGACGACGAAAGCCGTGCAGCGCACGTTATTGCAGCTTACGCTCCACTCGCCCAGGGGGGACGCACGCATCATGACTCGCCAGTCCTCCTCCCAGTCCTCTTCCCAGTCCGCCCAGCCGTCCTTGAGTACAAGAACTGGTACGCGCCACCCGCGGCCGCCGCCCACAGCCGACGACGATGACAACCACGCCTCACGAGCCGTGACGCGCCGCCCGCGGCGGCCCTGGAAATGCCGCCACTGTACGTTTGAGAACACGTGCTTTGACACCCAGTGCAGCATGTGCAACCAGTCGCCTGTCACACCGCCGCTTCATCTTTAAGAGAGGAAAAACCGGTAAAAAAAAAGCTAATTTATATTACTTGTCTAAGTCTGATGTAGTAATACCATTAATGCTACTCGTCGTAGTAATACAGCGCCAATAAGCGTGAGAACGACACTGGATATCTTCGCGTCAAAGAGCCACTGGACCACACGGTCACGAACAGTCTCATGGGCCAACACGACGCTGTTCTTCCACTCAAACCCACCACCGTCACCTGCCACTTCCAGCACCCTTATTAAAAACAAAGTATAAATATCATAAAATATTAATATCACAGAGTAGTATTATAGTACTCCCCCAGCCAAAACGTACCCGAAGTTGCGGCCCAGGAAAACCCGGTCCGTGTGGATTCGCCATGGCACATCATCCAGAAGAAGCCCCCGTGGCACCACTACCAGTGCCAGTGCTGCTTGTACTTTCTGCCACCATGGCACCAGCGCCGTGATGAGATAATAAAACGGCACCAGTTTCCAATCGCGGATCGCTGTGGAGCCATTGGTGAGCCCACTGGTGATCAGTTGGTCAAAACACTTGGTTTTTGTATGCAGATCACAGACTTTTGAATGCACCAGTGCATGGATATCACCCCCTACGACCAGCTGCAGCTGTGGCGACTGGAGAAACAACTGGAAAAGTCGTTTGAGCCCTTGGAAATGCTCGCGGTGGCCAGGATACAGCTCTTTTTCAACCATAAACACGATTTGTGCCGTGAATTGGGAGTGGAAAAACAGCGGCATACTGGCCAACACCACGACGCTGTTGGCCTGGTGATGTTCCCATTCTGCGAGTTGCGAGGCGAGTGACTGGAACTGGCGCTCAGAGACCAACTGGGCCAAGGGCTCCTCTTCTGCGGCTTGCGGTTTTAGTATGGAGAAGCTTCGATCAAAGCGAACGTCCAGAAAAAATAGTTTGAGATTCCCAATTTCCACGGGAAAATACAGTGGGAAAGTGGTGAGGATCTGGTCCAGAGGGTCCAGTAAAAAGTCCACTGCAGAGGGCAAGTCGTTGCGGAGTTGGTACTGGTACTCGCACAGTGTCTGGATGCCCGCGCGGTAGTGGAGCTGTTGGCCCAGCGCCAGGGCACGCGTTGCGCCATCGTCCTCGTCTGTGCCATGGTCTTGTTGTTTCTGGAAGATACGCTGGACGGAATACGAGTTGACGTTGTTGAGCACTTCGTGGTCGTCGGGCACCATCCAGTGGGCGCCATGGCGCAGCACTTGCTGTGCCGCGTGGCGCCCAAACGTGGCACGGTAGACTTGCCTGAATTGGTGAACGACGGACTCGTACTGTGCGCGCAGAGCCACTGGTGGTAGAGAAGGCTCGACTGGCTCGATGGCGATGCTGGTGGCTTGGCTGGCGTCCACGTACACTTGGTCTCCGATATGCGCCATGCCGAAATACGACTGGTTATGTTGCTGGATATCTTGCTGGATCGCGATCCAGGTGGCGTCGTCGTGGTCGCCGACAAGGCGATCGCACGAGACCACCAGCACGCGAGTAGTAGTACCCGTTGAGCCAGTAGGAGTAGTAGTACTTTCGCAAGTAGTACTACCGCAAGTATTACTTGTACTGTGCTCTGGTGCGGTGCGGAAGCGCACAGTTTCTTCGCGCTGCGTGTGGCCTGGGAACTGGAACGCGACGCGGTACGGGGTGGCGGCGCGGAGCCCGTGGAGCTGGAGCACATTCGGACGGTCCAGTAATTTGGTGGTCAGATCGATGGAGATCTCTTGCTCGACTATGTACACGGGCAACGGTGCGTGGTGACTCAGAGGCGCAAGCGCAAACACGCGAGCGAGCGCGACCGTGGAGCTGCCCTCGTCACTCAACGGAGGAGAAGGAGAAGGAGGAGCAGCTACGCGGTCGTACAGCACGCGCGCGGTGGTGGACGTCACGTCGCCGACGATGAGAAGCACTGGCGACTCAGCCGCCGTTGCGTACGCATCTCCTCTCCATAGTAACAGCAACAACAGCAGCAGCACAGGGACGAGTTGGGGTTGTCGCCTCATTTTTTGGCGCTTGGTCAAAAAAATCATCTTGGATAAAATGGTAAAATGAAAGGGGCCACTATTAGAGATACCACACCAGCGTTCATTTTATGCACCAATGAGTCTATTTCCGAACACGTTTTTTTTTTTTTTTTTTTTTGGGTT
>JAADWJ010000569.1:0-15686 GCA_023336165.1 Pythium monospermum | reverse complement strand
TGCACTTACGACTCAACGGTTAGCGCACAATCATGAATGTGGCGCATGGCGCTGCTGTGGGTCTCGTGTGCTGCCTCTCTGGTCCGCCCAAAAATTAACGGCTCAAAAGCCAGAAATGAGAGCCCTTCTCACAAGTACAGTACCGTTATGATACATAGTCTGGTTGTCTATCTGTGTACTTTTGTTGGCTGACTGCGTGAGATTGATCACTCTTTCTTCCAGTTGTTGGATGAAGTTGAAGCTGAGGTGGCTAAATCCGGCATGCATTTGCACTGCCGTATACTGTACGGTCTGGCTTGATTCGATACGCGACCCTGGTCTGCCCAGGGGCTCGCAGAACGTCCGCTATCGTGTGCCAGCGGCACGAAGCGCAGCCGATATGGCACATGCGCATCGCTGCTGAAAATACCGTGTATTTTATTCGGACGCCCTCGCGGGCAGCAAGCGTGCTTCACTTGCGTACTACGCATTTAGACGATGAGAGCCAGCCTATTGCTATCGAGTGGGCACTCGCCAACGCAGGCAGATGCCAAGAGCTGCATACAGCTCCACATCCGACAGGCACACGGCTAAGAATGATATGTCCGTTTCGACATACAGGGCGCGCGGCTGCCCCATCCTTTTTTTTCCATGGACAATCTGCTTGCTTCCTTTGCCATTATTGCCGACCGATCTCCTGCAGCAAGAAAAACCAACCCTCCATGGAAAACTAGGTGAACTAGAAGTGACAGCAATTGCAACCCATTTTGGGTCGGACTAAGAAATACCGTCCAGTCGTTTCAAAAAACGACCAAAGGGATCAATCCGTTCGGATGTATCCAAAAGAAGTTACAGGACGTTCTGGACTGTCCAGTCAATACACGTTCATTTCCGTTGGCTTTGTGACGCCGCCGTCCAAAATGCCCACAAACGCTTTGCGATTTGTGACAAAGCGCAGTGAATCTTTTTTTGTGTTGTAAATTTTTTTTTATTACCTTGTGTATCTACGGGTGCTTGGTGCGATCGCTTCTTATCCGTCGCTGGCGTATGTCTCTCCACCAGTCAAGCTGACCTGACCCTGCGATGCGTAGTTGACGCCATTACTGTACTGTACATAGGTGCCCGTGCGTGAAGGTACGTCATGTTTTTCTGCTGGGGTCCCATAGCACGATAAAGGATCCATCCATCGCACACTGCGTACGTGTAATGTAGTAATCCGACCGGTACTGGTCCAATCTCCACGATATTTTCTCTTCCTGGCAAAGAGCGCACGCACAGCCATTGAGGGTCATGGCGTCAGCGAGAGAGACAGACTGAGAGAGAGAGAACATGCTTGTCAAAGTCGGCGTCGCACAGACGCGAATGTGTTCTGGTAAAAGTGCGTCATCCATTCCCATGGGGCCGTTTGATGACGACCTCCATGGGCGTCCCATTCGAAACCACACACATAGTAGAATAGTTCTTGCCCGTCACATAGATGGCAACGGCCGGCTGCGTGTATTTTGCAATGGCTTACATTTCTGGCGTCACCTCTACGACCTTGAAGTCTGGTACGATGCGCGCGTCGTTGGCGCCGCTGACGACACGCCCGACCACCCACGCGGGCTTGCCGTCCAGCTCTTGAAGTTCCTGGATGAAGGCCTCGGCCTTGGTCGCTGGCAGACACAAAAGAAGCCCACCGGAAGTCTCCGCGGCCAGCCCTTCGAGCAGCTTGAACGAGTTGCCGATGGTGGCGTCCACCTTGGCCATGTTACTGATGATGGGCAACGTATGGATCTCAAAATCCACGGCACTTTTCTGGGACTTGGCTTGGTTGCGAGCGTGGCGCAGGATGCCGAAACCCGTCACATCCGTCGCCGAGTGCGCTCCGTACTGTGCGGGTACACAGCGAGAAAGCATGAGGTTTTTCTGAGCCAACTTTACTGTCAAAAACGTTTATTCACATTACCTTGTGCATGAGCCGAGCGCCATTCAAGTTGAGCCGCGTCATGGACTCGGTCGCCATGAGGAATGCATCCTCGGCATCCTTCTCGGTCACGATGGCTTCCACACGCTGCCAGCGCTCGGGCTTCTTGCGCCACTGCCACAAGTTGACTGCGATTTGGGTGCCCAATGGCTTGGTCAGCACCAACACATCGCCAGCGACCGCGTGGATCGGACGAATGAGTTGGCTCTCTGTTGTTGGCAAATAGACACGAGCAAAGGTGTGAGTGTGGCCTTGTGTCCAGCCGCAGGGACAAGAAGATCACCATACAACAATGCGTACCGCTGCGCACACTCATGGCGACACCGCCGACGAGTGGCCACGGGTTCATGACCGTTTGGCCTCCTGTGACGTTCGTGTTGGCTTCGCGGGCCAAGTCGTTGAAGCCGCGAATGAGCTGGGTCGTGACCACATCGCGCTCTTTTTCTTGCATATCGCGGCACACGCCCAGCGTCATCAGCATCGTGTCGACCTCGGTCACGCCCATCGCGTAGGCGTCGGAAAGCACATTCGCACAGGCAATTCGGCCCTATATATACAGCGCAGCAGCAACCCAGCAAGCCGCAATGCAATTAACCACACACTGGACGTTGTCGAAGCTCAAAGAACATTGTGAGGATGAACTGACATACCTGGATGTACGGGTCCTCCACGGATGGGAAGAAAAAGTCCGTCGTGGAGACCAGATACAAGTCAGTACCGTGGCTGATCTTGACCACACTCGAGTCCATGCCTGGCGTTTCATTTGGCTTCAAATCGTTTGCGATATCTTCCAGATACCCGAGCAACTTTTCTTGTGGCAATTTGCAACCACAGCCTTTGAGTGCACTGAAATTGGTCAACACAAAGTCCTTGTCCAGCCCATGGGCCTCTGGTTCGTAATGGGCCGTGAGCCACGCCTTCGAAGGAGCGGTGGCGGCGGCGGTGGGCTGCTGCGCGAACTCGCGCGCGATGATCTCCTTCGCCTGTGCGGATGCGTGTTCCATGGTCAATCAATCGAGTTCGGTGTGGAAATGGGCAGCCCCAAAAAATCAGCCAACAGAGCATCAAAACAATCGTGTGGACCACATCAAATATTTATATTAGCCAATCGAATGGTGACTACGCTAGTTGAGGCGTTTGATTGGCTCTTGCGCGTGGCTCTTGTGCGTGTGTACTTTCTAAGGATCTTGAAGGAAGATCTGCGGACCTGTTCACAAAAAAAAAAAAGTTAGCAGACCGATACAACAAGCGGCTCCAGTCGACAAGTCAAATGGAGGGGGAGGGGGGATGCTGTAGAATGTCCTCTGCCACGGACACCAATATTACCGTCGCGTTCTTTTTTTCAATGCAGATCGAGCCGCGTGCGGCATACCGATCTGATTCTGGTCAATGCCCTCAATTACGCTCCTTGGAGTCGCAGTCCAGTACTAAGTACTTCTCACCAATCACCACGTGTGATGATCGACACCGGCCGATGCCGCGCTCCGTGGAGTCGCAGTCCTTCTCACCGATCACCACGTGTGGTGACCGGCATTGGCCGACGGCGCGATGTCTTCGAGCCATCCCACCGTAGTCGCACCACGATCTTGATCATGATGAGGATGCTGCCGGCTGCTTTACTTTTCCACGCCTCTCGTGGACAAGATGATGATGATCTTGATGGAGAAGTGAAAAAGTGGGAAAACCATCGTACTGGCGGACAACAGGGACGAGGCAGGGAAAGAGCAACCGTCACATCGACATCGACGAGGTAGTGAACTGTCGCACCCCCAAGTGCCAAATACCTGTCGCATCGGTATTATTGAATGAAAATGGCACTCCAAGCGTTCTTACGTTAACGATGAGACTCTAAATGTTTTTCGCGCACAGTGTATTGTGGTATTTTACGCTACCCAGTCGCTAACAGATAGAAAACAAAGGTGGTGGGGTGGGGGTAATGCTGCATGGTGTCCTTCGCCACGGACACCAAACACCGTTGCGTTTCTTGTATGCGATGCCCTCAGCGACTTGAAACCTGTTCACAACAACACAGTGAGGCACAAGATTAAGCAACCAACAACCCCTTTCAAGTGAGCCACAAAGCCCATACTGGCGAGGAAAAGGAGGGGGTGCAGTAGGATGTCCTTAACCCCGGACATCGAAACCGTAGCGTTCTATTTTTCATTCATTCATTCTGACCATCACTTTTGATAGCTGCCGCTCCATTCGAGCCCTTGTGCGCATCCGCACCGACCATCACTGTTGATGGGTATCAATCGCCTGGCGACGCTATAGCTCCAGGAGCCCTTGTGCACTTGCTCGCACCGACCATCACTGTTGATGGGTATCAATCGCCTGGCGACGCTATAGCTTCAGGAGCCCTTGTGCACTTGCTCGCACCGACCATCACTGTTGATGGGTATCATCGCCCGGCGACGCTTGCAGCTCCTGGAGCTCAACGGAAAAGGCGGTGATTTAGTGAGAGAAGCGAAAATTCAACAGTGAGAAACGATCGTGTGGGCACGAGTTGTGCTCAGAACACAGGAGGACTGGACAGGAATGAAGGAGGCGGCAACCGTCCCATCCACGGTGAGGAGACCAACTTCAGCATCGCCAAGTGCAAAGACCTGTCACATCTGCATGAAAAAGCAACGCCTTCCAACTGTCGGTTTGTAGGCGGCTGGGCGTGGGAGGCCTGGGAAGTGGCCACACCAACTGCCACTTCCACAAGTACTCGTCGACTGTCAGTGCTCTAAGACGAGTGAAATGAAATATCCTTGTGAAGTAATCCTTGTTTTTGTTACTTTATCGGTTCTGAGTAATACATGGAGAAAAAAATCATCCAGATGAGATCGCGTCTCTTACGTTGCGCGTCTTTCTGGTGCTGCAACAACCCCACCGTCTTCGTTTACAGGTGCTGCCAGTCCCCCACCGTCATGCGTACCGACAGGATCCACCAAGTCATCCAGCAGCGACGACAACACGACCTGCACATCATTGATGGAGCCGCCCATTTCGTCAAAAATGACCAGCTCATTAGCGGTGCGTGGGTCACTGTGTAACCAATCCGCTGGGATCTGGTAGTACCGCTGCACGTAGTCACCGTCGGCTTTCTTGGCCAACCAAAGGCGTCCTAGATCGCGCCCATTCAAATAGATCCGTCCACGCGTGAGCCCGACAGCGTCCAGTAAGATCGAGGTCGTTTCTTCCACTGGTGCCGCAGCAGCAGCAGTCGTAGTCGGTGGTGGTGGACGTGGACGGGACAACTGGAACGACGTCTTGTACCAGGACATGGGCGCCTTGGTACTGTTTGCTTTGTCCTGCGGAACCCACGGCACCGAGGCTGTCCATTTAGGGTCGTAGATTTTGAGATGTTCACCGACCAGTCCTGGGTACATTTTCCATTTGGTCTTGTCGCCAATCAGGCTCTGTTTGCCATTGAGAGTGACGTCGCCTGTGATGCCCTTTTGATGCATTCGACCCAGTGTAAACAGCCCCAAGCCAACCGATACGATCGACAACTGGTGGACTTTGTTGCGCTGGCCAACTCCAACCCACTCGGGCAGTTTCACACCGTATTGTTTCTTGCGGTCATCACTTGGGTACGCGAGATGCACTTCTTCCACAAACTGGCCGTCGATAAACACCAAGAACCCATTGGCATCACACGCTGTGAAGTTGAGCGTGGTCACGCTGCTGCTCTTCTCTTGGCCGCCATCCAGGGAGAACGTGGTCTCGTACACCATGTAGTCCGACTCGTCCAGCGTCAGTGCGAGCTGCTCGTGTGGTTTGGTATCCACGATCGCCTTGCGTGGGTCGCCACGTTCGCTCCAAATTTGCCACTGGAAATCAGTGGAGGGCACAAGTTCATTGTAGACTCGTTTTTGCTTGTGAGGGTACGAGTCCCGAACAGCGGCCGTGTCAAATAAGACGACACCGTTTTTCAAAATCAAAACGGATTTGGGGGCCAAGTGGTACGTCGCTTTTTCAAATGTGACATCCACAGCCGAAGATGCATCGTTTTCCAAAAAGACCACTTGGTCACCCGTGGTTGTGCCGTAGATGTACGCGAGTTGACTTGGGGTCGTCAGCGTCTGTGCGTGGTGGATTTGGCGGTCATTTGCGAGTAAAACGTGGTTGCACGTGATCAAAACGTCGTGGAGTTTGCGTAAATGGGACCGTTTTGGCTCGTTACTGAGCCCATCGCTGTGGAGATTCACACCATCGGCGTACTTGGTCGCGACGCCCGCCGAGGCCGTGCGGCCATAGTTGTTGCCACCGTGGTACATCTATACAGGCACACAGAGAGAGAGAGAGAGAGAGAGAGAAAGAGAGAACACGGTTACTAACAGCAACATCACCAGGGCTATCCAGTATCAAGAGGTACATACGTAGTAGTTGTGGTGGGCGCCGCCGACTGCGAACCAGCGTGCGATCACGTAGGCCATCTCTTCCGGGTCCCTGTCTTCATAGTCTTCTGCGACTTGCGCCATGCCACGTGGGCGGTGTTCCCATTGCTGGTACCAGCCTTCGTTTTCGGTCCACATGAACGGCTCCGTGGGCCGCAGCATGGTCTGCGAGTCGGCAAAGTCCACACAGTCGTCGCCATTGCATGTGAGGATCGTATTATTCGCGGCCTTGCCGTTGCACATGACCCACGGGATGGTCGTGTTCAATTGCGTGACCAGCTGCCCACACCACGTGACGTAGGCGTCATCCCCTTCGTCGTATTCATTCTCAATTTGCGCCATAATGATAGGCCCACCGACATTTGCCATGTACGGCCGTGACAAGTCGACCATTTTGTTCACAAAACGAGCCATTTCCTGTTTCCAAGGCGTAGCACTTGAGCGGACATCCATGTCTGGGATGGTATCCAGCCACCATGGCAGTCCACCATTGTTCCACTCGGCACAGGCGTAGGGGCCAAAGCGGACGTGCAAAAAAAGGCCGACTTTTGCGGCGAGATCGTAAAAATGGGTAAGATTTGCACGGTCCTGGAAATGGAAAACGTCCCGCGTCGGTTCATGGAGGTTCCAAAAGATATACAGTTCAATATGGTTCAAGCCGTCGTTTTTGGCCTTGCGTAGTAAATCTTCCCACATGCCAGGTGTGCTGCGTGCGTAATGGATCGATCCGCCAAGTAAAAGTGTCGCGCGGCCATCGACGACAAAGCCGCGCTTTGAATAGGAGACGGTGTACCCATTCGCGCGCTTGTTGGCGTCGATATCGTCGTACGTCATGTACTGGAACTGCTGTTGTTGGGCGGCGCTTGCGTCCATGGAAATGCTGTTGGGCGTAGTCACGTCCATTGGCCGCATCGGCGGCGTCCATACGAGAAGGAAACTTGCGACAAAGCCCACGATGGACAAGCAGGCAAGATCCGCACGGTTGAGACGCCATTTGGAGCGGCGCCGCTCCATGGGGAGCGCGCTGCCGTCGCCATTTTCGTGGCGCACCAAGGGTGCGTCTTCGTCACGCACAGGCTCCATCGCTTTGTATGGCATCTGTCTGTTACAGTACCACAGCGATAGTGCCGCTCGCTTGTTTGCTTTTGCTGCTGGCTGGCGCTCGGCCCCAAGAAATCTGCGGTCCTCGGGAGCCCGACCTTTTGAGAAAGAATGCGGAGCCTTCGCGATCCAAAGAAGTTGAAGCCTTGTGGAAGGGATGAAGAGAAAAATAAAGAACGTCCAGAACGTTACGAGCACATAACCGTTATGAGTTGGATCGAGAGCCACACATTCTGGTGAACGAAAAGAAATGTTTTACTCACGTTTTGGCAAAATAGATTTCCCCGCTGACTGACTGAAAGGTCTTAGCGCAACTATTAAAAAAAATTGTTTTTTGTGTGTTTGTGACCTCTCTTGACTGAAAGGTCACAAACACACAAAAAACAAAAAATTGACCGAAAAATGGCGCGCGTCCCAATACGAACGGCAACGTTCGCTTGAATCGTTCCTCCATGCTGCATGCTACACGAGATGGCGAGCCTCACGGAGCCACGCGCATAGACAAGCACAGTATCCGCACGTCGCGGCGTGGCTCCATCGAGGATGCTGGGCTTCCTCCATCGTTGCGACCGCCGAGTGTCTTCCTCGAACGTGTGGACGAGGAGAAACAAGAAGAAGCGAGAGCGGCGGCGTACACAGCAAGCGATGATGCTCTTTTGTGGTCCTCTTCGTTGTCACCGCGGGAGTTTACATCCGACGAAGAGGTTGAGAACCGTTGGCAACGTCAGACAACCAGGAAACCCATCAGTGGTAGCCATGGCCTAAAGACAAGCGACCCATTGGAGAGAAGCCACCGCCGTGGATCCGCGGTCTCGCAGCAACGCTCGTCCACTCGCCAACGTACTGTAACACGTCATAGTTATTCAGCGAGGTGTAGAAGAAGCGCACTACTGACGTCTGTGAATGTGTGTGTGTGCATAGCTCTCTACAGCATCCCGAAACCAGACCAAAGAGTATCCCGACGGCTGGCGACCAACGATAGACGATCGATTGTTTCGACAGTGGATGCAAAAAAGCAAAAGAAATACGTCGCGCTCTTCTATTGGCGCCGCAAGACGCTCGAGACTTTTCTGGCGGCGTGGAAACGCGTGGTGTTTACCGTTGCCGCCGACCAGCGACGAGAGCTTGAGCTACTGCGACCGTACGCGCCACCAGCTTCTGCATCAACAGCTACAGCTACAAGACGATTGACAAATGTACCGCAACCGCGTAGTAGTGTACCCCACTCAGTTACACAACAACCACTGAGTAGCGTACCCCATCGAGAGCGAATGCGGTCGTTACGAGAAGAATATCGGCAGCTCAAGGCCGTCGATTTGGAGCAACAAAAGCAACAAGAACTCGCTCTTCAAGAAGAGCTGCAGGCCAGTGAAGCGGCCACCGCGGCGGCACAACGCAGTGCATTGAAAGAGCGGCTTCGTGGGTATTTCGTCGTGTTTTCAGCCTGGCGGCGGTTTGTCCAGGACGCTCAGTCCACAAGAACAGCGCAAGAGCATCAAGCGATCTCTTTCCACAGCCACCACTTCCTGCGCAGAATATTTGATTTTTGGGCCAGGACTTTCATGTCTTTTCGACACGACGAAAGAATCCGCCGCCAGCGTGCGCAGGAATTTCGAGACCGCCAAGCGATCCAGAAATGCCTGGCCAAGTGGAAGAAATACATCCAAAGAAGACGCCTCGTGGCGCGTCGAGTGGAAGACTGGCAGTGTCGCGGTATGGTGCGTGCGGTGTCGACGTGGCGGCGGTGGGCCACGCGCACGGCGCTGCTCAAACGAGTCGATACCACTGCAAGGAAGTGTCTCAAGAGGCGGTTCTTTGGCAGGATCAAGCGCCACACCACACAGCGGCGTCACCACCACCAATCTCTTGCTGCAGCCACGCAAATGTGTCTTCACCATCGCATACGACACGCTTTCTCACAGTGGAGCGACCAGGTCTTTGCCAGTGAGCAGGCCAGGCGATACCAAGGGTACGCGACGGCGATTGCCTGCCACTCCGCTGTGACAAAGTGGAAACGCTTCCTCGCGGCGCGCCGCGCAGCCCAGGAACGTGCCTTGCAAGCGGATTATTACCTCTACCATGGCCTCCAACGCCGTTGTTGGATGCGGTGGCGACTGTACCACCAGCAGAAAGACCACAAGCGGAACATCTACAGCCTCGCAGCTTCTCACTGCACTGCAGTCAAGCAATGGCGCGCGATCCACGCGCTGTTGGCCAACAAATGCACACTTCGATACGAACGAGACCGTCTCCACGGCGCCGCATTCTTTGATTCCCAACGTCATGTGCGCCACGCGTTTCTCACGTGGCATGCGCATGCGACCAGGCAGCAGAAAGCCATGGCGTTCTGTGGCCGCCGAGGGCACCGCTCTATGGTGTTGTGCTTTGTCTCGTGGAAACAAGCCACACGAAAGTTAAAGCGGCTTGGAACACTCGGTGATCGACTGAAGTCTTTACATCGCAGTCGGATCTTGAAAATGGCTCTCGGGCTGTGGCAAGATCAACGGCGGCTCCACTACGCATTTGCTATCATCGCCAACCGCCACAAGCTCTACCTGCTTCACGACCACGCGAGGGCTTGGCGCGTGACGGCAGCACAGCAGCAAACCCACAGGGAGCTGGTCCATAATGCCACGACGAGCCGGACCCACCATCTCACACGACGAATACTGAAAGCCTGGCGATGTCAAGCGGTGACTGCACGGTGCCGTCGTGCACTGATACGGTTGTTCCAGAAGAAGCAGTGTGTCAAGAAGCTTCAGCAAAGTGTACGACGGCTCCACCTCCACGCCAAGTGGCAGTCGTTCCAAGCAAGACTCGCAAGGCGCCGTGTGGCCAGCACTTGGCATTGCTGGGTCGTGTTCACTATGGACCAGGACCACCAGAGACAGTGCATGGCACTTGCAAGGCATTTTTTCCTCAAAACACGGTCGACAAAAGCCGTAGCTGTGTGGAAACAGAATACACATGAATGGGTCGCAAAGAGACGCAACAACCACATTGCGTGGAGCCATTTCATGATAAATACGATGCGCCGCACGCTGTATTTGTGGTATAGAACGACCAGAACAAGGCAAAAAATCCAAGAGCTGCTGGACAGCCGTGCGCTTGTCAGAGAGACCAAGACGTTGCGTGTGTGCGTCACCAGATGGGCTACGTTGGCTCGCCAGAATCACAGAAAACGAGTGGAGACAAGTCGTTTGTATAGCGAGCTCCGTGTGCGACGGCAGCAACAGGTTTTCTCTCGCTGGGCTCAGTACGCAGCGCGTCGTACGGCCCAAAAGAAGCTGGTGACCGCGGCAGTTGCACGCCATACACTGCGATCTCGCCATGAGATTTTCCACACGTGGCGCGTGTTTTCTTCCCGTCAAGCTTTTCAAAACCGGATTCTGGATCGGATTGGTTCCAAAATTAAAAAACGCACCAAGAAAAGAAAATTTGACCAGTGGCTTCTCTTTACATTGGCCCATAAAGCCAAGAACTTGGATTTCATGAAAGCCACGGCGTTTCATCGTGAATTTGTACTGATTTCAACGTTGTACGGATGGCAACACGCTGCACTGGCTGCTCAAATGGCTCGTGCCAAAATGCAAGTTGTCTCTACTGAAATCGCAAAGCGACGCCAACGCCAAGCGCTTGTGAAATGGAAAACCAGTTGCCACTGGCGTCACATCCACAAAGCGTTGGTGGCACGTGGCGCTGTCCATTTTAACCAGCGGCGTGAACGCAAGACGGTCCACTTGTGGCGCTGCTACGTGGCCACGCGGACAACCACACGCCACGTGATGACCCAGTCGCTAGCACATGCCAACAGACGTTTGCTCACACGGTTTTGGCTTTTGTGGCTGTCGTTTACAGCGCGAACACGTCTCTTCAAGCGCAGGCTTCGTGCGGTCTTCCAGACAAGTGAAAGTGACCGCCAACGCCGTGTTTGGAAAGCCTGGCGTCGCTACAAGCGCATGGAGACGCTCCAAAAACGTGCAGATGCCTGGCAAAGACGCCACCTGACAGCAAATATATTCCGCCACTGGAAAGCCCACGTTTTGTTTGCCCACAAGATGAAATCCCATGGGTTAGTAGCCAATCGCTTTTTGCAAAGCAATGCGTTGCGAGCCTCGTTTTCACGATGGAAAGACTACGTTTCTGGCTGCCAAAGCCGCCGGTTGCAGCTCCATCGCAGCGACTTCCACCACGTGAAATATCGATTTCATCTAGCCCTAAAACGCCTTCGAACGGCTGTTCGCCATGCCCACGCTATGGAAAAATCAAGTTCTTTCCATGTAACACATGCTCTGAGACAGCAATTCAAGGCGTGGCAACGTGGCGTCAAAAGCAAACAGCAAATGCGAGCCAATAATGCACTGGTGGTCGCTACATACACGCTGCGCCACGTGCAAAAAAGCTTTTTCAAGTGGAAAACGCTTGTAGAAGCCAAGCAACAAGTCCTCACAGCCAAAGCGGTCGCATTGGCAGACCGATTCACGCTCACCCACGTGTTGAAAGCATGGAGACGGATACGTTTTTGCCATTTTCAAGTCGCTTTATCACGTGCCAAACGAACCACGCGTGTGGTCACTTTTTCTTTCCACCAGTGGCGTTTGTTTCGAGACGAACAACAATTGATTCGTCGCCATGTGCAAGCTGCTGTGGCCCACGTAGACCGTGTGATCATGGCAAAAGTGTGGCATCAATGGGGCTTTTTTGTGCGCAAGCGACGCAATTCCCATGAGCTACGCGCTGTCGCGAGGGCGTTCTATTCAAAGCACGTGCTGCAGCGTCCAGTTTTCCTTGCGTGGCGGTTGTTTCTCCACGATCAGCAAGAGAAATACGCTCTGCGCCAACAGTCTGAGGCATTTTGTATACGGCGCATCCTACGGAAAAGTTTTGGCCTGCTGGAGTGGTACACGGCTCGTCGCCATGCACGAGCCAAGGAAAAATTGGCAGAAGACGGAATCGCGGCTCGGCTCGTGATGAAGAGAGCCGTCTTGAAATGGCATACAAGGGCGAGGCGGCTTGCTGCACTGGCTCTTGCAAATGACCGCGCCATGACCTACAATACGCGACGCCATCTATCTTCTGGTGTGGCTTGGCTATCGGCAAATGCAGCGTTTCATCGCCACAAACAAGTGCAACAAAAAAAGGCCACCGAATTCCGCATCCACAAGTCCACACAGCAAGTCTTTGGCCACTGGCGAGCGTTCATTAATTGGAGAAAACGTCACAAAAATTTGGTTGTTCTTTTCCAAACAAATCAACAAGCCGATTTTTTCGCGAGGTGGCGCAAATACGTTTCTAGCACGAAACGCAAGCGCCACGAAACTGCAAGAGCCATCCACAAGTGCAAGATGCTTTTACAAAACAAGGTGTTGACTCTGTGGAAGCAGCAGTGTCTCCATGCTCAAGCCAAGCGCAGGGCAATCGTGTGGTACAAAGAGCGTTCGATGCGTCGCAGTTTTGATCAATGGGCGTCACACGCAAGTGTACTGAAGAAGATGCGCCGCTTGTTCCAGTACCAGCACGCATTCCGCTTGGAGACCCATTTCCATGGCTGGAAACACCACTGGAACAAAAAAAGGCAACAACTTTTGCGCATAAAAGAGACGCTCGTGTGGTATTCACGCCACCGCCAAACCAAAAGCTTCGCATTGTGGGTCCACTGGTTGCACAATAAACAACAAGAAAAGGAAACTCTTTTAATGGCGGTGAAATTCCGTCACATATTTTTCAGTCGCAAATATTTTGCACTGTGGCAACGGGTGTGCGACTGGCAAAACCGTAAAAAAGTGCTTTTTGTGCAAGCCAAAAACCTCTTTGAATTGCGTCTGTACCACCATGGGTTCCGCAGGCTCAAGGTATGGAACGACCATCAGAAGGCGTTACGAAAGACGTCCTTGGTGGTGCGGGTGGCGTTGAATGGGCTGCGTATCCAACGAGCTGTTGGGCAATGGAAAGATCTGGTGGTTGTCAGAAGAGAGCAACTGGATGCGCTGGAAAGAAGCAAGGACCACTATGACCATAGGCTCCTCCACCAAGGCTGGGCGACCTGGAGGCGTTGGTGGTCACATCAACGCCACAAGAACACACAGAAAAGACAAGCCGAGACCCATTTGATGAGCACGCGGACTCGAAATGTGGTGATCGCATGGAAAGGCCATATCCAGAAACTGCACCATTTGCGTGGTAAACTGGAAAAATTCAAAGTTCAATATTTGCAAAACGTGGTGGATCAGTGCTTTTTCCAGTGGCAAAAAATGGTTTGTATTAAGGAAAAGCTACGCAAGCTCAAGAGGCAGTGTGATAAAACACGCCAACGGCAAATTCTCCATCGTTGGCATTTGTACCGAGTTTCCAAAAGCAAAATGCAACAAGCTGCTTGTTGTATTCAAGAGCGCCAGCGGCGACGCATCTTGCGCCAGTGGATGGCCCACTGGGAGGCTGTGGCCACCGACTCGTGGATGTATAGCTGCCTGGTGCGTGCGAGTCGTGAGCGTCGAGGACGGCGCATCAAAAGGGGTGTGATGAAGCAATGGAGGACGCAAGTGGTAGCAAGACGTGCCAGAAAAGCGTGGCGAGTGAAGGCACGTGCACGCCATGCGACGCAGTTGAAAGAGGTCCTCCACGCGTGGCATGGCTACACAGTTCTTCCTTGTGGTTATGAAAATTGACTGTTAAAACATTAACGAACACACCAAAAAAAAAAAAGTATAAAAAGTAGTGCTTTTATCGTGGAATGTAGCAGTTGCCGAACACATCCAGTTCATCGCGGGCTATGGTTGAGACCCACGGCTCGTCTTGCGTGAGGTCGTACGACTGGAGAGGGAAGCTGTATGGCAGTGGTAGTAGGAGCAGTGTCTTTTGTATCAGATTCGAGCAATCAGAGCCACTGGCGGCAGCAGCACCACCCTCCCTCGACAAAGCAGGAACGACGGAGCTGTCGACGCTGGCCAGCAGCTCAGTGTGTCTTTTGGGAAGAAACAAGACCCCAAGCTCGTAGGACCGGATCACAAACTGGGATTGGTTTTTTTGGTATTCGCCCCACGCCGGTTTGCCCAAGTTGGCGCTTGTGAGGATCGCCCAGTCCACAACGCGGCCGCCGCTTTGCGTTGGGTTGAAGCGCGCGTACGTCTTGATATGGGGCATGGCTTGTTGGCGATGGAGCGCCTTGGGTGGCGTCCATTTGCGCAAGTACTGGTGGAGAAAGGGCTTCATGCTTTTCAATGGACACGGCACCGAGTGGCCAGCGTTCCATCCTTCGCTCGAAGTGCGCTGGTCATACAAAAAGAGACAGTATTCATATCAGTCTTAGGTAGGGATACATGGGCTTGAGGGGAAAACAGGGATACTATATTAATATAGTTGATAAAACGTACGATATCGTGGACGGAAGGCCAAATCATGTGGAAGGATTCTATTGGTGGACACGCGGCACCAGTCGCCACTGTGGTGGCGGTGGTGGTGGCTTCTGGGAAGAATCCAGGCATGAGACTCACGCCGAATTCCTCAAAAAGCCATTTTTCATCCAGTGAGCCCATGCTGGAAAACTGGCACACCAATGGGTGGTCGGAAAATGGCACTTTGAAATGCTCAAGCAGTTTACGGACACGCAAGTGGCCGTACTTGTCCATGTCTACCATACACGTAAAAGGGGGTGTCAGTTTGTACTGGTCCGGTCGATCTCTTTATCTTCTTTTTCCCGTCACCTTTGCCTCTGTAGATCCCAGGCACCGATGCGATCAGAGCGACCTCGGCCATGGAGAAATCAAACCGCCGCTTCACAAAAAGCTCCCAGAAATCCACAACGGGTTGGCCCAAAGTTGACAAATAGCTCATGAGATCGTGTTCAAAATCCACGTCGTCACCGTCGTCCACAGCTGTTGTTGTTGGTTGTTTGAGTGGGAAGTCCTGGGTCCAGATGCCTTGGGTCTTGTTGTGCCAATCTTTTGGTAGAAAATTGGCCGTGAAGACCGCGACCCGCACGTGAGTCGCACAGACGACCACCATCATCTTTGTGTGGTGGGTGCCGTACGGGATCGGCAGGTGTGGCGTCACCAACGTGATGTTGCTGTACGCAGCGCACTCTTTCACGAGAGCCGTAGGGTCGCGTTCGCCATGGGCGAGTACGACCGGAACATCGCGGAGCCGCGGGCACTCGTTCAAGAGCCACGGCAGATCGACCATGAAGCTCGTGAGAAGACACTCCGTAAACGCACCGTCCAGTAAATCGCTGAGGCCGCTGGAGAATGCTAACATTA
>JAADWJ010000568.1:0-15772 GCA_023336165.1 Pythium monospermum | reverse complement strand
GACGACAAAACTCACGTGTCTCGTCAAGGCCGATTTCAAAGGATCCTTGCCGCGGTACCTTGCCGAAAGTATTTGCTTCCGCCAAGTGCTGAGCGTGCGCGTGATCAAGTTGCGGCTGGAGACGTCGATGCAGCATGGCAACTCGTCGTGGGTCTAGGCAGTCGTATGATCCAGCGAAGAACGACAGGTGGATGATCCTGTGTGAACGTCGAAGTGAACAGTTGTGTGTAATAATGTGAATAAATGTTATTTTTTTGTGGATTATAAATATTGTTTTTTGTGGTAGATTGCTCGATATGCATGGAGACTACGGATGCAGAGGACTGATACTCAGTTATTCTACTGGTTGTTGGTTGGCGGACGACATATAGTTGCTTGCCAAGCGCGGTGGGTGGTCAGGGTCCAGGCAGACCGTCGGGCCGTGGGTTTTTCGATCGCGAGCATCAAGCCGTAATGAGGGCGACGCTTCGAGCGATTGAATGAAACAGCCACACGTCCTGCTGATCCTAACGTGGTGGAGAGCGACCTCTATTTTGCCTTCGTCTGCTGATGTCCAGCTGCGAGTTCCGTGATGAGGGAACACGCTTGAGACGAAGCGAGTTTGAGAGATGCCTTCACGGTCTGGGTCCTGGCCTCTTGGAGATCCGACTTGGTCTTTTTTTCTTGTTTTTTGCATTTGGTTTCTTGGTTGCTTGTTGGTTTTCATTCACAAACCGGTTGCACACAGCTGAGGCACTTCGTCGTACAGCATGACGAGCGAGTTGAGCGCGCGGTCTTCGTCGCCGAGCCAAAGTTGAAGGCACTCTTCCGCGGCTTCAATCATCTCATGGTGGTAGCCAACGACTTCGTTGTACGTGGAGAAGGCTTGCAGCACGCGGGTGATGCTGCTTTGTTCTTTGACACCGCGCCACGTGACGGTCTCTTGCACGTCGCACGCGATCTTGTAGTACGCGGGACATTCCCCGCATGGGCACAAGTAGTCGTCGACGTAGATGGGGCAAGACTCAAGGGAGCTGATTGATGCGAGCCGCAACAAGCGGTCCGCCTTGGTCACCGTGTCGTCGTCTTCCGCGTAATACTCTACCTCTCCCGTTGTTGCCATACAAAGGGAGTTGCCTTCATCTTGATCTTCTTCATCGCTTTCTTCTTCTTCGTCTTCTTCGCTGTCGGTAAAGTCGCATTTGCTTTCATCGTCGGTCTCGTCCATCGTGGTCGTGGATGCCGTGTCGTCATCGTAACTGGTGCGTTTGCTGCGAGCCGCCAGCCAGCTCGTGACGGCCTTGGTGGATGGAATCGTGGCCACGATCGTATCGGAAGGGCCAAGGAAAACTGCGGTCTCTTCTTTCTCGACTGGCACTGCCGATGCACAGCCGCACGTGCAGCGGCAACGAACCGCGTTCACGTCAGCGACAAAGCCAGCATACCAGGCTTCATCGAGCTCGCAGATGACGACGGAGGCGCCAGAGAGCGACGTAAAGGCTTCTTCATATGCGGAGAGAAACGTGGTCTTGATCGAATGGATGGCGTCGTGGAAGCATTGAGCGATGCTGCTTGTCGTGGAGCTGGAACGTACCTGTTCTTGGCCATTGTCGTACGCTTGAATCTTGACGGAGATGGTATCACAACGGAGCGAGCTGGATGCAAAGTTGCCCATGGTTCTTGCTTGTGTTGGTTGTTGTTTGTGTGTGTGTTGTTGATGGTGAATTGTGGAATGAGCTTTTCGAATCGGTTGCTTGGACTCTACCGGTACAAAGATCGTCAAGAGACGCCACTTCAGACGTACTATAGAACGTGCACACTTGCGCAAAAAGGCGGCGGCAAATTCCCACAGGTGCACGTTCCACACAATGCGCAGCACGTTCTCCATGCAAAAATTCCCCAAAACAATTCCCAAATGCACATCAACATCAATCCATGCTCACGAAGCGTCGCGATCGTTATATTCTCAGAATCGAGCCATTTGATTGGACAATGCCGAATTACTGGGATCTTAGCAGCCATACCGACAATACCGGTTTTGTGATCGGTATTTCCAAATTGTGAACGACGCTTCCACTTCAATCAATTGCAGGCAGCAATTATGCGATCACCACCGGATCGCCGTGGGAATGCCACGAATACGAGCCAGCATGGAGCACTATACAGCCACACAACGCTTGCGCAAGAGATTCTTCAAGCGCTTCGGAATGTGCTGCGTGAAGCGCAAGTCCGTGGTATTGAGTTGTCGGCCTCGTTCCTTCATTTCGACCGAAGGCAACAAGGACTTGTGGGCGTCGACGACTTGATGGCGGCGCTTGTGGAGCTCCATATCCTAGCGCCAGCAAATGTATGGAGCGAACATGATGTGGAAGAGTGTGTGGAAGAGATCTCGGCATATCGATCTCGCTCGTATTTTTCCCGTGAGGACTTTTGCGTCTATTTTTCCAAGCCACCAAAGCAGCACCCTACAAATGATGAGAATTTGTACCATACTGAGCGCACCCCAAAGACATCCAAGTTGAAAAAGCAAGCCGCATCGACGTGGCCCCTCACAGATGATGGCCATGAGCGGATGCGAGTTGGCTTTTCACTGTCCAATAACGATACAAGCGACGATACTGTGGACAACACCGCCGCCACCGTGGCCACAAAAAAGAAGAAAGCTACCCACAAGAGGCCACTGGGGTCCTTGCTGCCGAACTGGGCACATGCGCGAAGCAAACGCGCGCTGAAAGAGCTGGAAGAGCTCACCAAGAAACGACCGCGCGGCCTGCATCTGCAGTCACGGCCACAGAGTGGGGAAGGAACAGCGACTTCAGTGGGCGTACCCGGTGGCGTGCCTCCGCTCAATCTGATTCCAGAGTCATCGAGTGACCATGAAGTGGGCTCCACAAGAAGGGACAACAACGACCAACAAAGCGAAATGGACTCGGCTCGTAGTGAAGTGTCGTCGGTGGATAAAGAAAGCGAAGACGGCGATGCTAATAGTTCCGAAATTGTGCATTTCCCGGTCGATCCGAAGTGGAAGCTCTTTGATCTTGACCACGATACGACGCTTTCCTACGTTTTCCTCACTCACGATCTTGTCGCCTCTTCCTCGCCACGTCGATTGCCCAAGACACCAGGCGGAGCATCACAGGAAGACATCGACGCCGCGCATGGGCTGACGACGCCATTTCGATTCACGGTGTTTCTGGACGTCTTCCAACGCATCGAGACCATCCAGACCTTCTTTGAGCCATTGCTCACGCGTTTCCCACGCGGCAAGATCCTCGTTTGTGGGTTCCCAACGAAAATGAGGCGCACAACGCTTCTCAACGACGAGTTCCTGGCCGCGGCGTATGCAAAATTGCTTTTGTATCTCATGGAAACGTCGCGAGAGTGGCTCATCCAGCCCAAGACAGGCATCGCCGCGATGCCGCAGTACGTCGTGGCCTTTGGATCCGGAGCACAAGTGGCGCTGCAGCTTTTGACGACCGAGATCCCTCTCCACGCCACGGCGACAGCGCCACGGCTGGCGTTATTCGCGCAGGCTCAGCGAGGGCTCGTCATTATCAACGGCGTTGTGAGTGCTTCATCGGACAGCAGCATCCGCATCGCGTGGAATTCCTGGCGCCGCCTTCTCACGGCCAACGACAACAGCGTCGAATGGCACGAAGCACTACTGCGCTCGCTGTTCAGTGAATATTACTTGACCCAAGTCGCCCACAGTCGCCAGCAAGCGATGGAAACGTTTTTTCATTCCCGGAAATCGTTTTTGCAAGGCTCTGGGTTGGAATTGTTACGCGCTCTCGTACGAGGCGTCGTCAAGAACAATGGCAGTGGGGTCACCGCGATTGCGAATTTGGTGGAGTTCTCCACGGCTCCTTTTGGTGTCGTCGCGGTGCATAGCACGAGCGACGAACTGAGCCCGCCAGCCCAAATGGAGCTGCTGGGCAAGGCGTTTCCGTCACGTGCCGAGTCACTCAGTGACTGCTTGGCCTTGGATGCGCGCGACCCATCGTTGTACGTCGCCTGGCTCAAGAGCGGCCATGAAGTGATCCAAGAACGCGCTACTTTTCTCCATGAGCTGCTGCGACAGCTTGTCCTCGCGCCAGTCGCCATACCGCCACGAGTCCATTCAGACGACAACGGTGGCGCTACCACAACCACCGCCGCTACCGACGCGGCTCTCTCTCCAAAGCACACCAAGGACGAGGAGCTGCCGCTCTCTGTATCGCCACAACCGGCAACACCAGCCACAGACGCGACCACCCCACGTGGTAACCGACCACCAATTGCTGCCGAGCCCAGTGCGTCCGAGATTTCGATCCGCGTGCGTCAGCTGATGGCTGAAAAGGGCTTTAAATGGATCCAACAAGAACTCTACGACCGCGAAATCGAAGGATCGGGCCCTACACAGGCCGTTTTGGAGAAATACGAGCACGTTTTACTCTCGGAAGCACAAAAAGAACGCGAAAAACAGCTTCAAATGTGTGAAAAACAGCTCAAACATGACGCTTTTGAGGCAGAAAAACGAGCCAAACAAGCCGATGAACTGGAGCGGATCCTTCGTGAACAAGAAATTGACAATAAAATGAAACAAAAAGAATACGAATCACGGAAATTGTTTTTTGAACAAATGGAAAAGCAAAAAGAACGCCACAGTAAATGGCTTTTTGACCAACAGCAAATGGAATTGGAAGATGTTTTATCGATGAAATTCAACGACCTGTTCCGCTTGGACGAAGAAATTAGAGACCGCAATTTGCAAATGGGCAAAAAAGTGGCCAGTTTAGAGCGAGAACGGCAAGAAAAAGAGCGTGAAAAATTCCAAGTCGAACTCCAACAGCAGCGGTTAGAGTCCCAACATAAAAAGCGCGATGAATTGCATCAATTTCAAGCCCAATTTGAGCAAAACGCGTTGGTTTGCAGTGCCGTGGAAGCCTACCAACTGGATTTACGCGCCGAATACGACCAGTTTTTAGCCATCGTGGAAGGGACAAACGTTTTATCCCACGATTTAGCTCGCTTTTACGAGCTCAAGACCCTTCAAATGGATGAAAATGTATCCAAACGGCTTCAATTCGACGCGCAAGGCAACGAAATCGCTGCAAAAGAGCTGGTATTGCGCAACTTGGAGCGTGTTTTGCAAAAGGCCAAGACCACGGGCATGGTCGCCAAGGCCGGACTGGGTACCGTGCGGGTCGTGCCGATTTCTCCAGCAGAAATCCAGGCGATTGTGCAAGAATGTGATGTGAAAAAGGACCAACTCGCGTCGCTTTTGCATGACCACAACTTACTCAGCCAACAAATGGCCTGGCAAGATACCATGCTGCAGCGACTGAGTGTATTGACCAAGAGAAACGAAAATTTCCAAAAAGAATCGCTTGTCAAACTGGATGAATGTTGTGACAAAGGGAATGAAATGGTGTTGTGTGTGCGCGAAGAAATGGAAAATTTGATGGAAAAACGAGCCAAAAACGACAAGTTGTTGCAGAAAATCCAAATCCGCCTGCAACTTGTCCAAGACGAAGAAGCCAAAGCACTGGCGTGTGGAACGCAGTACTTTGACACGCGGCTGCGCGTCGAAGGCGCCACGCAGCGCGTGCTCAAGAGCGTGTTGCTGAAGGAGCTGGCGCTCGAGAAAGAGGAGCTGACCAAGCGGCTCGTGGCGGGTGCCAAGGAGGAAGGCCAGTTCCGAACGACGTTAGCGCAACTCACAGAGAAACGCGATGAGTACGCGAGTGTGACGTTCCGTGTGGAGCAGGCCAAGATGCGCCTCGCTGCGGTCGTGCCGCCAAAGAACCCAGCGGCTCGTGGGGACCAGCGCAGAGCCAGTAGTGGCGCCGATACCAAGGAAGACACAGCCACCTCAGACTCAGAAGATGGCTCGTTGGCTGACCGCGTGCGTCGCAAACTCCACGCGGACCGGACGTTGGAAGAAAAAAAATGGGTGGCGATGGATTTCACGCTAAACTTTGCGTATTATTACAAACACATTGACGCCGCGCAAGTCGAAATCATCCAAAAACATCCCGATTATCAGCAAACCGTGGTCAGTGCGAAGTCCACAGCAAAGCCACTCACCAAGCAGCAACTGGAGCGGCTGTTGACGCTGCCAGCACGCAATTGCCTGGCACTGGCGTTTCTCAAATCGCAAGACGAACTGGAAGCGTTTACGTTATTACGTAAATACACGTTTGGCGATGGAGAGCAGTTTTTCGTGCAAGTAGATCGTGAGTTTGTGCTTCCTGGCACGCAAACCCCACGCGCTTGTGTCGTGGAAACGCTGGAACAAGTCGTCGCGGCGATCGACAAAGTCGAATCGCCTTTGCTGCGTGGGCAAAGCGTCTTGCTTCTTGAAAAAACCTCAGCGCCTGAACCGCTGGTGCTGTTCTCGGCCAGCCAGCAGCAAATCCCTCCCCACAAGACTGTCACCCATGCGTTTCAGCTGCCATCATATTCGCGGACAAGTGGCTCGTTTGGTGGTGTGATCTCACTCACAGTTTCCATCGTCTTGCAGGGCCATTTCAAATCCACAGGCTACCAAAATGGCCGCCTCGCTGCGATGCTGTACGTGATCCCCTCACAACGAGCGACCGCGCCCATCGCCATCGGCAAGTGCGTCACGAGCACGGGCGATATCGCGCTGTGTACGCCGCATTCGCTGGGCAAACTCGTGCTTCGCCATGATCCAACTGCCAAGCCTGTGAGTCCCGATGCGACCTACCAAGTCGTGCTAGGCGCGCCTGTGTTGACCACGTATTCCATTGAGATTTCTGCGAAAACCGCTCGTTTTGCGAGTGATGTGCTTCGCTACAAACGCACCGATGCGCTTCGTAAACAAGAACTGTTGCCATCGAAAAAAGACGAAATCGTCAACGTGTTTACGACCATCCAACTCAGTGAACGCAAAAAAAGGCTCGCGAAAAAAATGGCCAATGACGCAAAAGAAATTGGCCGCCAAGCCGAGCTGGAAATTCTTCGTGAATCGACCAAATTAGAGAAAGATAATGCGACGCCGACTTTGCCGCAAGAGGAACGCCGAGCTTTACATGGCAAAATCCAAGCCGCAGAGTCGAAATTCACGTACCAGTGCTTTTTATTCGCACAACGAGAAGAAGAAGTGCGTGATATTGAAACCGCACTCAAAGAATTGACCACAATCCATGCCAATTTACTGGACCAAGTTGACAAAATGGAGCACGAATTAGTGGAATATCGGTCGTTTTTACCATCTCTTGCGGCTGTGCTTGTGGAAAGTAACGACGCCGGAGACCGCGATGCCGCCGGTGCACGACTAGCGAAAGAACTCCATGTGGAATACGAAAACCGCTTTGGCAAACGCTCTGGAAAAGTGTTTTGGGCCGAATTATCGGCCATGAAAGCCGCGCTTCCGTCGATGATGACGCCTGCGGAAAAAGTGCGTCGCAAGTACAAAAAAGGGGTCGAAGTGCTGGACAAAAAAGAGCGCGAATGGATCTTGCTGGACCGGATCCAGTACCCGCGCAAGTACGAATGGGAAAACCGCTTGGTCGCAGCTAGTGGAGGTGGTACTGGACCTGGTGGCGCGATGCTGAGGCTCCATGGCACCCACCCAAGGCTCACAAAAGACGAAGAACAATTGGCGGTCTTGTCCCAAATGGAAGTCGACCGGATCATGAAGGCGCCGTGGAATTTATTAGCACGCAAAGAAATCCAAGTGCGTAAAATTGTCACGAAATTCCGAGATGATACTGTCAATAGCCATAGCAGTACCAGTTCTAGTACCAGTCGTCCTACTACGATGACGACCGTGATGATGCTGCGTGGGCTCAAGGCAAGTGAGCTGACGCGCGACGAGCGCGAGTGGAAACTGTACGACCAGCTGGTCAACCCGGTGTACTACCCTGCGACGCTGCAGCATCTCGCCTCGGAACTCGCTGCTACTGGTTCGGCGACTGCTCTTCCGCCCATCCCGGCTGTGCCCGCTCACATCACACGGGAGGATCTCATTGAGGCATTGAATACACCGGAAGAAGAGCTCTTCAAGCTGCCAAGTGAGCTTCTCCATGGCCGCAATTTACTATTGAAATACGACCCACAGCTCAGCGTCAACCTCATGGAAGCCGCGCGCATGGAGCACGCACAACAAACCCATCAACTGGTCGTGGAGAAAGTGGAAATGGACGTGGACGCACGCTGTCGCAACGTATACAAAGAGCTTCAACGTGCCATTGCCAATACAAGGAATGAGTTTATGGACTCGTCTACGCTCCACACGACGCTCCAACGGTTCCCAACCAAAGTGCTTCGCTTGGAATTGGAAAAAGAATTGGACAAGCTCTTGATGGCTCAAATCGGCGAAAAAGAACAATTCGAATGGGAACAGCTACTGAAAAAGAAAGAGAATATTAAGCCTGGCGGGGCACGTGGCAAGAAACTAACCACAGGACACAGCGGCCAAGGAGGAGAAGACGAAGACGCCATTTCCGACTCCGACAGTGATGAAGAAGCCGTGATCGCACGAGAACAACGGGACCAAAAGAAGAAGCAAACCACCCAAAGCGGAAGAGACAAAGTGCGTGGCAAAGCACTCACGACCAAGACGCTTCAAAAGCAGCGGCGTGAGATCAAAGACGCGTTGCAGCCACGAAACCTAGAACAGCAACGGCTGCTTGTACAAGAGCAGACGCTGGGCGTTGGCGGCTGCATGGCGTGTCGCACCAACCCGTGTGTGTGGAAACCGTACTTGGAAGAGTCCTTTGGCAGCATCCAAGCCCGCATTGAAGTGCTTCAAGAAGAACTGGAGCGCGTTAAACGAGCCCCTGAGCTTGTGGTTTCCTCAAAAGTGTGTTTAGCGGCGATCAAATCGGGAAATCGAGCAATTACGATGCGTAAATCCGATTTATTTGATGAACTCACCTTGGAATTGAAAACATGGGACCAAAATTTGAAACTGCGTGAAGTGGACAAAGAATTCCATGATACATTTACAAGCAAAAACGCATTTTTTGAAACGCAAGCGCTCCACGGGTTTCGCCAAATCCAGCAAAAGGAAAAAGTGCAGCGTGCACTGGGACGCGAGCATAGTATGCTCGTGGCGAATTTGACTGCCAGTGAAGTCGTGGAGGATCTATTAGAGTCGCTACTGGAAGGATGGGTCTTTGGCGAGCGCGAGTCGGAACGGCAAGCGCTGGGTTTTGTACCCAGTCTGAAGCGCGATGCCCCACTGAGTCTCCATGATCTGAGACGGCTCGAGCAAGAAAAACGCATTTCAAATGCAAAAAATGAACTCGTAGAAGATGAAAATGTGCAAGGCATGCCACTGGAGAAATGGAAACCGATCCAAGTCGCAGCTTTTGAAATCAATGAGCAAAATAAAGCCGTGAAAAAAGGATCGGCACTGGACAAACAGCTCAATGAGACGGAAAATGCACTGAAATTTGGCATTTTCTGCATGACTTTGATGTATTTCCGTGGTCTTTCTTTGCTCAAAAAGCAAAAAACCGTGTGGTCTACGTCAGCGTTGAGCAAAAACAACAGTGGCAAGCCACTGGGAATTTCGAAGGAGAGACAGAAAATGGATTTCCAAGCTCGAAATGTTGTTTTGCGCACGAAAAAACACGATTTGTACGATCAAAAGGCACGTATTGGCAACGCGAGAAAGCAAAAAATGGACGAACAACGCACCGCTGCGTACAGAAAACGCATGATTTTGGAGACCCAAAAGGCCAAGCGAGAAGCCAAGGCGGCCATCCACGTGCAGCGCGTTTTCCGTGGCTTTATGGGACGTCGCGCCGGCCGCAAGTGGATGATCCGAAGGCGAGAGATTGATGCGCAACGGGCACTTGGCCAAGCCGCTGCGATCATGCTTCAGCGCGCGTATAGAGGCCGCCTTGGTAGAATCAAGGCCGAAGAAAGGCGCATTGAATTGGCTGAGTTTATTTCCCAAATTCGAGCCGAAGAAGCGATTGACGAAGAAGAAGAATATTGGAAAAAGCACCGTGTGGAACGCGTGGCAAGACAAGTCGCCGCGTTTGTCAAGAAACAAGCGTAAAATATGAAAAATATATATATTCGTAAAATTGAAAAATGGGTCAAAAAGTGTTTTTGAGCGACGCATAATCGTGTTTTTACGTTAAATTCTGGTTTAGAGGGTTTTGATGGAAATTGACAACCGATCCCAGCCTCTCTTTTCCCAGGCAGTTGGAAACGCGAGATAAAAAACAAAATCAAAACAAAATGAAGTAGTTTCATCTTCTTCTTCGGGATCTCCAACGCGAAGTGGACGGGTATCTCGAGAAGAACGGAGTCGACCAAGCCAAAAGGTCCAAGTTTGTTATGACCCATGAGAATCTGGAGAATCCCTTTTTCAGCTTCCAGAAAGCCTGTCGCAGAGAGCAAATTGGCCCCTTTAGAAAATCTGTGGAGCATATGGCCGAAAAGCCGGGATCTTTGCGCTGCTTGTGGACAGCGATCCACAAATTGCCACTTGTTTTATGCCGCCGCCTTCAACAGACCCATCAGTGATGGATCCGTCGTTAAGATACGGTCGAAAATACGAGTTGTTTCCGCCCTTTGTGGTCACCCACACAGTAGATATCTTCCACAATGAGCAGCTCAAACAGCCCATCGATAGCGCACGTGTCCGCTCGAAACTGGATCTGTACCAAGACCAAGTGGAGGAAGCCATCAACAGAGCCATCAACGGACATGCAGCTGGCTGGGATTCGCTTCGATTGATGGGTCGTCCGCTGTGGGCGGCGCGAACGGCAGCGACTGAGACACGAGGTCTGGGGCGTTTTGCAGCACGCAAACTGCTTGGTGGAAGCGCATTTGAACCAGCGAGTTTGTGCGACAAAAGCCTCTTTGGCGTGGCCGCGGTGCTGTATCGTCTTGGCGTGCGCGTCAACGCGTTCTCTCCCTTGGCGTCTCGACTGATCGCTGACTTCATGGCCGTGCTGTCGTACATGAGCCACCAGCGCGACCAACAAGTCGTGAGCTACGGCTCGGATCCCGTTCTGTCTCTTGGTGCAGCCCACATTTGGTACGCAATGAGCGCCACGGCACTGGAGGATAAATTGCTTCCGCAATTGCGCAAGTTGCTGGACAGGCAGCAGCTGATGGATACTGACACTAGTACTGGTGGAGGACTGCGCGACCTGGTGGCCACACAGATTGTGTTGCTCTTGGCTATGGATGCGTGTGGTGAACTGCGAACAGGACGAAAAGAAACGCGATGGATGGACGTGGGCGAGTTTTCCAGTGTGTGGACTTTGCTGCAGGTGTTGCACGGTGAACCGCCCTCCTCTCCGCAGACCAGTCAAACAGCACATCTGCTGCGCGAGATTGAAACGCAGTGGAGGAATTGGTGGGTGTCCTTCACTCACTTTGTGCAGCTGCCAGAGCTGCCAACGCAGGAGACTCTGTGGGTCATGGCAGGTCGGCGCGCAGCTGGTGTTCCCCCACCGAATCACGGACACGAAGTCGATTTCGTGATCCCGAATTGCCGAAAAGCAACGAAAACAGAGCCAGTCAGTGTATCCATGATTCTCGTGCAAGTGGCAAGCTCGATCCAAGGCGATGTCGAGACAGCGCTGTCCAAGATGCGCCCATCGGTGGTCTTCCAGGGCACGCCACTGGCGCAGATCTCAACGACCGATGTGCTGCGCATTCTCATTAATTTGCGAAGGGAGCCTCACGAAGCTGCGGCGGCAGCCTCGTATATTGTGGACCAGTCGCAAGTCACAGGGACTCGTTCGTGTGCTTTGTATCTTCGTGGACTAGCTGCGTCGTGGTCGTGTTGCCAAGATAAAGCCACATCCGAAGAAGAAAAGACCATTCAGGTGGTGACGCCAGCCGTGCTGGAACAGTTGGAGATGCTGCTTTCACCTGTGTGGAAAATCGCCGATATTGTGGAGCAAGATGTGCAAGAGCGAGCCAAGTTTCCTAGCCTATTTGGGATGTCAGAGGCCGATCTGCAGGAAACTGCGCTTCGACCTCTGGCCGAGTCACTGCTCTTTTCCAAGGTTGCGCCACACGTGCGCCAAGGGGTTTGTCAAGGGGACCAAAACGAAGAAACCAAGAGTACGACCACCAGCGAAGGCGATGGCAGTCTGACAGATGAGATGAAAAACGACTCACTAAAGCCGCAGCCTCGATGCAAAGCCAACGAGAAACGCAAGCGAGGTGAGTAACCGAGCCAGTTAGCTGGCCGCCGAAGTGTATGACCTGGCGTCCACAGATTGATGCCCACCCGCGGATCTGGATAAAAGCGGCCAGGGCCATTTTACTGAGGCTGTGCCACTTTATTTACTGATATATTTTCCGATTAGGGCGAGGGTTACCAAAACCAACAAATTTATTTCAGCCAATCAATTGCCTGTTATCTGATCGGGGTTGAGAAACTGTAAACGTTATGATGGGTCTGTTACGAACCACTTTCATTTCTTCACCCTTCCCAAAACCAACAACGAACTCCAAGATCAAAAAGCAAGCAAAAGGGCGACGCCATTCGCTTTTCCTTCCTTGTATCTCTCTCTCTCTCAAGGCAGCACCAGCAGTCCACTAGACACCTGTTGATAAAAGGATGAGTGGATTTGGTCAGCGACTGCGTCAAACGTACACGGCGCCAGCTCCCGCAGGGTACGTGCCGGGCGTCGGCCGTGGCGCCATCGGCTTCACCACGCGGTCGGATATCGGTCCCGCGGGGCCCGCCGCGCAAGCGGAAGGCATCATCGGTCCTGGTGCTGGTCCTGGTGCCCCTGGTGCTGGCGCTGGCACAGGCCCATTCCTTCCTGGCGCAGGGCGTGGCCGTGGCGGCGGTGGTATGCCCATGAGTGATGGAAATGGCCCCAATGGCCCACCAGGCATGGCAGGACGTGGCCGTGGCTCTGGCACTGCGGGTTTCGGTGGCTTTGGCCGTGAAAAAGACGATAACGAAGACTTTGGCGACTATTCCGAGACCAATTACGACCATTTCGCTGGGTACAATTCACGGGGCTTGTTCCAAGATACGCCCTACGATAAAGAAGACCAAGCGGCTGATGATGTGTGGGACGCGATCGATGCGAAAATGGATACCAAGCGCAAACGCCGTCGAGAAGAACTGATGCTGGAAGAATTGAAAAAGCAGCGCCAAGAACGTCCAAAAATCAGTGACCAATTTGCGGATTTAAAGGCCGATTTACAGCAAATGAGTGACGCCGAGTGGGATTTGATCCCCGAGATTGGAGATTATTCGTTAAAGCACAAGACCAACACGGCCTTGCAGAAGAGGAATGAACGGTTTGCACCCGTGCCGGACCAGTTGTTGACGTCTTCCGCCGCGAGCAGCACGGCAAACTTGAATGGCGCCATCACACCAGGTTTAGGAGGAGGACCAGGAGGACCGGGGGATGCTACGCCAGGGGGGAGAAGCTCCATGACGGGTCTAGCGGAGCAGCGAGGCGCCATGTTGTCGCTGAAACTGGACAAGATGTCGGATTCTGTAAGCGGCCAAACCGTCGTCGACCCAAAGGGCTATTTGACCGATTTAAACAGCCTCAAAGTGACCAGCGATGCGGAAATTGGCGATATCAAGAAAGCAAGACTCCTACTTCGCTCGGTGACCATGACCAACCCAAAGCACGGCCCTGGCTGGATCGCAGCCGCGCGGCTTGAAGAAGTCGCTGGTAAAATCATCCAAGCCCGCAAGATCATTGCTCAGGGATGTGAATGCTGTCCGACACAAGACGACGTGTGGCTGGAAGCTGCACGGCTCCAAAACCCAGAAAATGCCAAGACCATCTTGGCAAAAGCCGTGCGGTTTGTATCGAAATCAGAAAAAGTCTGGCTCCACGCGGCGCAATTGGAAAGCGACGACGAGCTCAAAAAACTGGTGATGCGCCGTGCTCTAGAGTTTATCCCGAATTCCGTCAAGATCTGGAAAGCGCTGATCGAGTTAGAAGACGTGGACGGCGCGCGGATCTTGCTGGGCCGCGCAGTCGAGTGTGTTCCCCATGCGGTGGACTTGTGGCTCGCACTCGCGCGGCTGGAAACGTACGAAAACGCCAAGAAAACACTCAATAAAGCACGCGCTGCGATCCCGACGGACGCGTCGATCTGGATCACCGCCGCCAAACTAGAAGAAGCGCAAGGGAAAGATGCCCATTCCATTGATTTGATTGTCCAAGTCGCGTTGAAAAGCTTGAACAAGCACCACGTCGTGTTGAACAGAGAAAGCTGGCTCAAAGAAGCTGAAGCCTGTGAATCTGCACAAGCGCCGTTGACTTGTGGCGCGATTGTGCGGGCGTGCTTGCAGATTGGTGTGGACCTTGAAGACCGCAAGCGCACGTGGCTGGATGATGCGGAAAATTGTATCGCCAATGGGGCATTTGTCACGGCCAAGGCGATTTATGCGTTTGCACTGCAGGTGTTCCCACATAAAAAGTCCATTTGGCTTCGTGCCGTGGCGTTAGAAAAGAAAATCCCAAGTTCGTCCAATGAAAACGTCGAACAATTGCTCCATGCAGCCGTGACCAATTGCCCACAAGCTGAGATTTTATGGCTCATGGCCGCAAAAGAAGTGTGGACAAATGGCGCAGTCGCCAGTGCACGGACGATTCTCAGGCAGGCGTTTTCCGCGAATCCAAATAGTGAAGCCATTTGGCTGGCCGCGGTGAAATTGGAGTGGGAAAACGATGAAATTGAATTGGCCAGAGCGCTTTTGGCGAAAGCCAGGGCTCAAGCGCCGTCTCCACATGTGTGGATGAAGTCGGTTTTGTTAGAACGTGAACAAAACGATCGTCCGGATTTTGAAGAAGAATTATTGAAAGAAGCCATCTCCAAGTTCCCAAATACCGAGCCAAAATTGTACATGATGGCCGGTCAGTTTTATGAAACAAGGGAGCCGCCACAGCTTGAAAAGGCCAAGCAAATGTACCGCCAAGGCATGCAGCAATGTCCGCAATCGGTGCCCTTGTGGCTCTTGGCGAGTCGTGTTGAGGAAACCATGGGTGGCGTCGTGAAGGCACGGTCCGTGTTGGAAATGGCGCGCTTGAAAAACCCAGAAAATGATCGGTTATGGCTCGAAGCGACCCGATTAGAAGCGCGGTGGAACAATCCAAAGGGACAGGAAATGTTATTGGCCAAGGCGTTGCAAGAATGTCCGGACTCGGGAATTTTATTAGCCGAATCCATTGATATCGCACCACGGGCTTCGCAAAAACGCGCGTCTTTTACGGCATTGAGCAAAAAAGATAATGATCCAAGTGTTTGTTTATCGGTGGCGAAATTGTTTTGGAAAGAACGCAAATATTCCAAAGTGCGCAAATGGCTCGAGCGCACGATCCAATTGGATGCCGATTTTGGCGATGGCTGGGCGTATTACTATTTGTTTGAAACGCAACACGGCACTGGTAGTAGTAGTAGTAGTAATACTACTACTGCTACAGCGGCCGAGAGTATTTTGAAACGGTGTGTGGCGGCCGACCCGCGCCATGGCGAGTTGTGGACGTCGGTGAGCAAGCAGACGGCCAATCGACGCAAAAAGACCAGCGAATTGCTTTCGCTTGTCAGCGCCACGCTGCCGCTTGCCAAGACTCATCCGTGATACTACTACCTAGTATATCCACGCACAATTTGTTTTACCTAAATCCCCTTAAAAATCAAATAATAATGACATAGAAACGTGTCATTACGACCATGAATCACGACCGAATCTTCACTACATTTGATGTATTAATACTTGTCGCCTGTGTCATCCGTATTTTTCTTCCAGGAAAACTCCACCAACACAAAAATAAAAAATAAAAATATAAATTCCAAGATCCGTTTTTCTCGGAAAACT
>JAADWJ010000567.1:0-15801 GCA_023336165.1 Pythium monospermum | reverse complement strand
AGCGCCTGTGCGGCCCACGAGGCCGATTTTCTCACCAGGAAGGATCCGCAAGCAAACATCTGTGAGCACAGGTCCACTCAGTGGGTTGTACTGGAACGTCACGTTTTCAAAAACCACTTGTCCGCAAGATGGCCATTGTGGTGGGGGCTCAGTGCTGGAGGAGGATTGCTGCTGGTATTGCTCGCATGGTAGCTTACCGTACGCTTGGACATGCTGGATCTTGATGATATCCGACCCAAACGCGATCGCAATGGCTTGGAAATCAAACAAACTGCCATTTATGGCCATCACGTAGGTCAACACAAGGCCAAAAAGGCCCGGATCCAACGACTCGCGTCTCAAAATGACCATACAAATCACGACACCTAGCATCAACGTGTCCACTTTCAAAAAGAATTGCAAAATGCGCCAGCTGTGGAAGACCCTGTTCACATGGGTCATTTGCAACAAATGGTCCAAATGACAATGGTGGTCTTGACGGAATCGCGCGACTTGCTTTGCACCGAACGCTTGAATCAAATGGCGGCCGTCGATCGCTTCCGAGATCCCATCAAAGCACGGAGACATGCTGGCCACTCGAAGCCGTAGCAAATCCAGTGCAATTTTCAAGTGGGTTTGGTTGGCCACCAGGACCCACCACAGGATGGGCGCCATGAGCCAGAGCATCTCTGGTAGCAGCCAGGTCAAGACCATCCAGGGCATGACGACACCAAGCAACGAGACAATGGAGACGACGGTCACGTAGTCCATGCGTTCGTCTAGCGCACGCACGTCGACGCTGAACCGGTTCATGATCTCTCCGATCGGTTGGTCGTAGAAAAACGCCATCGGTGCAATCAAAACAGCACGAGCCATGCGGTCAAAATGCGTATCGGCCGTCACACCAGTGCGGTAAATGGCGTACAGACAACTGCCAAGCGACAGCAAGCTGCTGATGCCAAGCAGCGTGACAAAGACGTAGACCTTGTGGTTTATGCCACTGGTGGCGCGGTCGTCTGGCTGTGGTTGTGTTGCTGTGGTGGCTGGTGGCGTGGAGGAGACTTGGTCGCTCCACGAGACGATCCACAAGTGGCCAGCGATGAGCGCGCCACGCGATAACGCGAAAAGCACCAACAACGGCAGCACAAAGCGAGCCATACCACCACACATATCAATATACGCACGCACGGCCTGCCTGTAGCTGAGGCTTTTCTGGTCGACCATGGTCATCGGGATCGCCGTGGCCAGTGGCACGAGCGCACCGTCACGGCCACTGCCGTTGTGGCTGTGACGTTGCACGTCGATGCGGTTCCAGACCGTCTCGATCCGCGAGCCTTGGATTTCCAACAAGCAGAGTGACCGACGAGCTGGCTGAGCGGGTTTGGCCGAAAGAGACCGGAACTGTGTGGGCTGAGCCGTGAGAACGCATCGATTCGATGGACGTGACAATGCCATCGACGGTGGCGAGACGATGAGTCGGTGGTCGTCCACAAGCACGGCGTGGTCCACGTAGGGCGACGCGACGATCTCCATGTTGTGGGTCACGAGCACCACGGTCTTGTACTTGAGCAGTTGGATCACACATCGCATAAAGATATCGCTTTGCACGATCGCATCCACCGCGGCAAACGGCGCATCGAGCAAATACACATCGGCGTCGGCGTAACAGGCTCGTGCCAATGCGATCCGCGCCATTTGGCCTCCTGATAGAGTGAGCCCCTTGGGGCCGATCACCGTTTGGTCACCACGACGCAGCGCTTCCATGTCCCGCAAAAGGCAACACGCATGGAGCACGTTCAGGTATTTGCCATGGTCATAGACACTCCCAAAGAGAATGTTCTCTCGGATACTGAGCGTCTGGAGCCACGCGTTCTGGGAACAGTACGCGATCCTGCCTTTGACATGCGCGCTGCCCCGTGGAGCGTTGAGGATCAGTGCTGCTGGATCGACCAACGCTTCCAGCAAAGTAGACTTCCCCGCGCCTGTGTTGCCGTGGACCACGACCAGCGAGCCGCCCGCGACGGTGAGATTCGCCAGGACAAGTAGCGGCTCGTCGTTCAAACGGCCGATCGCTGCGTGTTGGATGCACACAGCGTACTGGCTCGACGATTGGTCGTCGTTTGCTTGACCACTTCTTGGCTCTGATGAGCTGCCGAGCTTGCTGGCTTCCGTGTTGCCCTTGTCGGTGGGCATACTATACAGGCGTTTTTGTCGACTGCTGTTCAAGAGGAACTTGTGCACTTGTTTCAACGCGACCGAGGCAGCCGCTGCGACGTACATGGTATTGACGATCGTGCCCATATGGGTTCTGGTTCCTCTCAGGATCGCCAACGCAGCAAACGCCATCGCTGGATTAAATTGCGGGCGATTAGTATTTGTACCGTCGTCCATAGGCCCCATCGCTGCAAATGTCCCAGCGAGGATCAGCTCCGGCATGATGGTCAAGATGGACCGCCACAGCACATCCGTGGTCGCCATGAGCCACCAAACCCACCGTTCTTTTTTGCGTTGCTCTCGGATTTTGTCTAAAAACCGGTTTTCCCAGGCATGCAGTTTGATACTTTGGATGGTCTTGAAGCACTCGCTCATGACTTGGAGACGGTGGCCTTGGTGCTTGAACAGCCGGGAAGCGATTTTTTTATGGAGCCCTTTGAACGAAAACGCCAAGAATTGCAACGCGAGTGTCGCGAGAATGCTGCCCAGCACAGCCTCGCCAACGATCCAGTACAGCAAGTACAAGTTGGCGGCCAAGCTGAGCGGGCCTAGCCAAATGGCGTGGAAGCCATCCAGCAATTCATGGACAGAGCCGAGCTCAAGGAACAGATTCGAGGTGCCAGAGACCGTCACATCGCGCGACCATGTCGACGAGATTGTCGTGTCAAAGAGCGCAGTTTGGAGCGCGCCAATGACCCGCGTCGCGACGATCGACTCCAAGTATCGGCTGTGTTGCGTCGCCAGCTCGTTGACGAACTTGACTACGTGGCGCACGATGAGGATACCAACAATGTACGCGACAGATGCGTCCGGGTCGATCGCGGCCGAGATGGTGACGAAGATCAACAACGGATTCAGCAGGCCCCCGATCGCGGCGAGAAAGGAAAGCAACGCGCTGATGGCAATGGAACGCCAATGGAGCCGCCCAAATGGGTGGCTGAGACTTTGGTGACCGTTTAAATGCGCCATGAACGCGTCATACGTCGCGGCGCTGCGATCGTTGGCGTCCAACGCCCAGATATCGTCGGCTTGGACTGGACGCGTCTTGCTGATCTCGACGAGGTAATTGAACCATAGGAAGAGTAGACGCGATACGCACGAAGCATGCTGTGTGATAGATGCACGTGTGCGTCGTTTTCTGTGGGTGAGTGGACCCACATGGCCTGCGAACGTCCCATACACGCCGCAAGCTTCAGCAGTTGCCGTGGGTGGTGACATTTTTTGAGTCACAACACAAAAATGTGACCGGTAAAAGATTGAAACCGGTTGAATACCGGTATTTTGGAGTTCTATCACCCAAATATCCAAATCAGATTTTGGATATTTGGGTGACGAGAAACCGTTTTCTTGACAGATGGCTAATTTGCCACGTTTGATGAGGAGCTCTGTCGTCTCGCATACTGGGCTGATGTGGCTTCCGTGCGCCACTACAGATTGCACTGCATTCACGATGCTGCGTTGGATCATTGTATCGATATATGTGCTCTCCGTGGTGTCGGTGCGCGTGGCAGCGCTCCACACAGGCGCGTTTGGGAGCGCGGGCTACCGCCGCCTCGCTCGTGTCGATGGAGATCACATGGTGCCTCTAGCGATCACGCTAAAGCCACGAGACTTCCGATCACTGGAAGACCGATTGTGGAGTGTGTCGGATCCAAGGTGCGTTTGTATGTGTAGTCTATAATACGATGATTGTGTAGCTCAAATGTCCATCCCATGCACAACACACTTGCAGAGACGCCGAGTACGGGAACCATTTGAGCAAGGATGAAGCCAACACACTCGCCCAACCTGACCACCGCGCATTGGCTGCGCTGTATGAATGGATTGGGCCTTTTGTGGATGCGGAATCAAAACAAACACGCATCTCTGAGACAACCAATACACTCAAAGTACGTGAATCTCTGACTTCAAAACAGTGACAAAGGAAGAGACTCATCTTGGTGGTCGATGCTAGGTCTCTCTACATGCACGGCAACTTGAAGCGCTGCTGAGCACACAGCTACACGAGTACGAGTCGCTTAGTAGCGAACCGTCTTCACAACGGCGGCGCCTTGTTCGTGCGTCGTCCCCGCTTGCCATACCAGAGCACCTCACCGACGCCATCGCGTACGTCAGCATCAACGCGCACCCTTTAAACTTGCGCTCGCTTGCGGCATCCGCTTCTTCAAATGCGGAAGCCAGCGACGGTGGTACGCTGGAAAAGATCCGTCGTCTGTACGACATCCCGCATGATCTCGTCGTGACAAATGTTGCCAATTCACAAGCAGTTCCTTCTTTCTACCACGAATCATGGAGCAAGGATGACTTGAAGAAATTCTACAAGCAGTTTTTACCAAACGACCCGATGCCCCACATGGTCGCAAAGGGAGACCGCGCGAATATCGAATCCAAAGGCAGCATCGAAGCGTCGTTGGACGTCCAGTACATCTCGGGCATCGCTCGTAATACGACGACGTACGTGTGGACCATGAACGGCAGCAACCCGTACTCCGTGCTCGATGAGCCCTTTGTCGCCTTTGCGGAATCCGTGCTGGAGATGGACGCTCCACCGCTTGTGGTCTCGATCAGTTACTCTGACGACGAAGAGCATATCTTCCACATGTCGGGCGACTACGCGCGCTCCTTTGACACGCTGCTGATCAAGATGGGCTTGCGTGGCATCACAGTGTTGATCGCCAGTGGCGACGACGGCGTCGCTGGGTTACGGCCCGAGTTTGAAAAAATCCCACCAGCCCAAGCCTGCAATAAACACGGCCCACAGTGGCCCTCTGCGAGCCCGTACATCACGTCGGTCGGAGCGACGATGACCATGGGTCCAAAAGAACCGGACCAGGCGTTTTTCAGCACCGATGACGAAGTCGTTTGCAGTGGCGAAATCGGAGGCATGATCACGTCAGGAGGTGGGTTTTCGAACGAGTACGCGATGCCCGAGTACCAGCGCCGCGCCGTGGGCCGGTACCTCTCCAGCAAACGAATTCCGACGCGTGCAGGTTTCTTCAACGCCAGTGGGCGAGCGTACCCAGACTTGTCGGCGCTTGGCGCGTCGTTCTTGGTGTACCTCCATGGCCACACGACCACGGTCTCTGGCACGTCGGCATCGACGCCTGTCGTTGGCGGCATGGTCACTTTGTGGAACGATATCCGACTGAACGCAGGCAAGCCGCCATTGGGCTTTATCAACCCGCTATTGTACCATCTCGCTGAACACGAGCCAATGGCGTTCCACGATATCGTAGTCGGCAACAACGGAGCGTCCAAAGGCAACGCAAGGACTTGTGCTGATTCGTTTGGTGCGGCCGCTGGCTGGGACGCGACCTCAGGCGTGGGCACCCCAAATTTTGCAGTGATTGCCGAGTTTATCCGTGGGCTGGATGACAAATTCAACGCCTCAACGCTAGCAAATTCGACCGTCGCGTCTTGCGCACCGACCACGACGACCGCGGCATCGAGCCAAAGTTCCAGCGGTGCCCGTGGCAACACGCTTCAGATCGTGCTCATCTTGACACCGATTCTTATTGCCGTTGCAATTGGCGTCTTCGTGGCGGTGGGGGCGATCAAACAGCGGCGAAGGACCCAGTACGCGTCGCTCAATGGACCGAACGGAGGTGTGACCCGTGAAGAGCGTAGCAGCTCCACGCCACCCGGGTCACCGACCAGCAGCCCACGTGGAAGCGTTGTGCGCTTGGAAGAAGATAGGATGGAGAGCAGCGGCATCGAGATGAGTGAGATCAGCCTGCACGAGTAGTGTACGATACACAAGGCCTGTAGGACACAAAGTCGAGTCAAACATCGCTAATAGACTGCATGATATGTGGAATATACCTTTCTACCTTCTTGGGTCACTGGCTTGGTGCACGCAATTCAAAAGTACAAATGGCATTGCGCATTGCGTCGAGGATCATCAGTCGTTCCACTGCTCCTTCTTCTTCGCTTGTCTTGCCACAAAGCATGATCGCAGCAGGACGTTGGAAGCAATTCTCTGGCTCGAAATTGCTTCCAAAAGTACTCAGAAAAGTGCCGTCGTTCTTGAAAATGGCGATACTCTTGTTGTTTGTATCCGCCACTAAAAAATACCCGCTTCGCTGCTCGATGATGATCGCTGACAACACCACGGGCAGTTCAAACGGTGTGTGGCTGGCGTCCAATACAAAGACCACGGCGTCGCTCTCCATATCAAAGACCTGCACACGGTGGTTACCCTTGTCACCCACACAGTACTTGGCATTGCGGTGGGAGCCAAAGTCACACTTTTGTTGTTGCAGGAGCGCCCCACAGACGGCGACCGCTGTCGGGAAACTGAATTCACCGGGCAGCGAGCCTTGATCGCGGCCGATACGACGCGAAAATTGGTTATTTGTGAGGTCGAAGACTTGGATACGATGGTTCTGATGGTCGCAAATGTACAACCAGCGGGTGTCAAAGACCGCGATCCCTTGTGGGGAGTCCAAGTACCCGTCATGGTGGCCAAATCCTCCCCCAATACGGCCTTTGAACTCGCCACTGCGCGAGTCAAAGACCGAAACGCAGTGGTTCCCAGTGTCTGAAACGAGTAGCTGCTGGGATTGGTCTTGGTGGTCGAGGGAGATCGCTAAATACCCGGGAAACCTCAGTTCACCAGGCAAAAAGCCATCCGAACAAAGAGCTTGATCACCGTACGTCGTCGCTCCAATATAGAAAAGAAACGCAAGCGATGGGTACTCACTCCACCACGGCAATGCGGTGCGATAATGGGTCGCTTATGTAGAGCCGACCATCGAGAAGAAGACTGCTGTGCACGCTGCTGAGCCCTTCGCATCCGTTGGCGTGGAGTGAGTCACGAACAAGAGGCAAATCATTCCACATAGATCGGGATCCGTCAACGTTGTACACAAGGATCTTTGCGTTTTGCCGATCCACGACAAACACTTCGCGCTCTTTTGCTGCGTACGCGATTGAGAATGGGTGGTGGAAGCGTGATGCGTCCTGTCGGATCTCCGCGACGCTTTGTGTGATCTTTTGGTACATCAACGTGGACGGGTGGATCCGCTCGGTCAGTTTGTAGAGCGCATTCATATCATCGCCAACAAAAGGTAGCGTGGGTGACTGAATGGCAGCGCACCATTCCAGCAGCTGCGAGTGCCGTGCTGCAAGGTACTCTCGATGGTACTCGATTTGGTCGGATCCGGAAAGCAGTGACAGCGTGCGCACAAATTCACCGGCTTCGTTGAGGATTTGGACCCGGAAATTGCCAAGGTCGGCGATAATGATGTCAAACTGCTCGGTTGAAATGGTGTCTTCGTTGATCGGCAAGCCTCGAGTGAGAGCGCGCTGAATACGAGAGACTGCGTCAGTATGGTTCCAAGCGTTGTGTGGGAGAAAAGCGGGCCTGGTCTTTTTACCTTGCGAATGTTTGTGAGCTTGAGATCTCTTGGATCCAAAAGCTGGCTTTGCCCACTGCCGCGGGATCCAAGAGAACATACGTATCCTCCTCGTTTTGTGAACGCAACGATGCGATGATTGCCGCGGTCACAAACCAACACGTGGTAGTGCGACGTGTCGAGTCCTGCCGGCTTGTGGAGGTTCCCACGCCCATGCCCTTTGGAGCCAAATGATCGAGCGACGCTTATGGCTGATGGCTTTGACTTGGTGGACGCTGCTGGTTGTGTATCGCGCTGAAAGACAGATGCATTGATCGCCAACGCGTGGATACAATGCCGTTGCTGGTCACTGACGAAGATCTCATTGGCAATTTCGTCGATGCACACGTGCGCAATCTTGTTCTCAACCCCACTACTTGGCATGGCCATCGGGAAGATGAATTGCGCTGCCATCGAAGTGGATGTGGGTACTGTGCGGGTGGAGGATACCAAGCGACTGATGTCAAAAACGCTGATTGATCCAAGCTCGTGCCTACAAACTGAAACCACAGCGCAGGTCAGCTCGCATATACTGGCCATCTCATGTATGAGTTGTATGAAGTCGAGTACCGATCAAATGCCCCGATCGTGTTGTGCACTATCCAGTCGCAAACAATAGTCAGTCTCAGCATCTCTCGGACGACCGACCTCCCCAAGTCTAGCCCTGCGGATCCGTACCATCGACGTTGGCGGTGCTTCGTTGCGTGAGTCAGTACCGACGACATGGTTGATACACGCACTGAATAGATGCCGGTGGTCTCGCATCCGGTACGCACGTATTTGACACGCAGCATCGCCCACGAAAATGACGTTCTCCTCCAATCCAGCGATCGGCTTCTCCAAGGAGGCGACCGAAAGAATGGCGCAACACAATGGCGGAGACGACGGCAACAACGCCATCTCGCCCGTGCAGAACGCACCGATCAATTTCAACTTGCGCTCGATGGCCAAGATGCGGTCTATTTCGCCTCGTTCGATGGCTGCGATGCGATGCAGTTCGGCTTCCCGCTGGCGTTGCACCTGGCCGATCGCATCGAGACGTCGTTGCTCAGCCGCGATTCGCTCTACAGTGACAAATGATGGCAGATGGAGTCAGTTACTGAGTATGCCTGAAGAACGGTGAGGCTGGGAGTATCCAGTACCATATTCTTCACGTTGGAGCGCGCTTTCTTTTTCGAGCCTCAACTCCTCTTGTCGCTGCTTCGCTATGGCCTCCAGCCGCTGGTTTTCGAGTTTCTACAGCGTGCCCAGCCAACCACACGTACAAATTAGCATATCTATCACGCAATGCAGCGGGTCGTCGTTGCCTTGAACGTACACGCTGGCGCCGTTTCTCTGCGATCGGATTCGGATCGCTCATTTTGGTGTCGCTTGCCACTTCAACACCGTTGCCTCCTCCACAAAGTGATCACGTTAAGTTCGCCTGACCCCAACGGTTCCGTAAGTTCGACTGTATTATTTGGGCGGGATCGTACTTATCCGGACCGTTCGAAACGGCACAAATATCCCGCCAACGCGGCAAAAATTCGAAAATGGCGGACTTGGCGCTGAGGCCACTTTCAAGTGGCGCGACGACGGGTATCCAGGAGATTACAAGACGCCTTCAGGACGAACGAGATGCACTCCGTACTAACGTCGAGGAGCTGACTCGCCAACTCGGTGGGGAACGGGCTGCTCGTGCCAGTGTGGAACACGAGCTACAGGTCAAAGAGCTCGAGATCCTCCATGAACAGCAACGCTCTCGGCAAGCCAAGCAGGCGCTTCAAGAAAAAGTCATGCAGCTCGAGAAAGAGCTAGACGAAGAGAAGGCGATGCATCAGATGGCGCTCATGGGGCGAACGGTCGCTGCCGATAAGAACGTGAACCTTGCGTCTGAGCTGAAAGAAGTCGAAGCCAAGCTCAAGAAAGAAATCGCGAAACGGGACACACTATCCGGAGAGATGGATTTGATGCGAGAGGAACTGCAAGCGCTTATGATGGAACGCGAAGCGATTATCTCTCGAACAGAGGCGGACGCCAAGCGCGTGCGTGAGCTGTGGGGGCAGATCAACCGTGAGCATGAAACGCAAGCAGAGGCATTCCGCGTCGAGTTGGAAGCTGCTCAAGAAGACCGAGACGGTGTGGATGAGACGGTAGCTCAACTGCAAAGCAAAGTGACAGAGCTCGAAGGCAAACTGGGCGGTGTGGAGGCGGAAAAGGAAGCTCTGGAGCAGAAAATCGCGGAATCGAGCACCGAAAAAGACTCTATCAAGTCGAGTTTAGAGCGTGAGCGAGAACGAGAACGAGACGCTGGACAGCACAAGAGCCAGTTATTAGTACAGCTACAAGATCTCAGAGGCAGATGCACGTTATTCGAAGAGCGTGAGAGGATCGCGACACGCGAGAAAGGAATTGCCGAGGCAGCATTGCAAAAAGCAGAGACGGAACTGGAAGCCAGAACAGAAGAACTGTTGGCGCTGAAGACCGAGTTCAGCGACTTATTAGACAAGCACGAACGATACGCAGAAGAATTCAAACAGAAGACCCGGCAGCGAGACGTGCAAGCCAAATTAAAGATCCGACGACTGCAGCAGGGCAAGCAGTACGCGGAAGAGTTTGCCGTTCTTCGGAAGCGCGAGATCGCAGAACACAAGCAAGTCCTTCGGTCGGTGAACCGCCGACTGAACGAAGTGCGCGAGAAGCAGCAAGAACAAGACGGCGAGACGCGGAAGCATGAGATCCAGGTGCCACCGCAATCGCTGAGCATCCTTCGCCACTGATCGTTGACTCTATCTCTATTGTCAACGCTTACACGATGTTCTTTTCCAAAAACGGCTTGTTCTCACGCACGCGCTGGAAGTCAAAGCAAGACGCATCAATCGTCTGGTACTTGCCGTGCGTGATGAGCTCTGCGATGGCGCGTCCAGCACCGGGCGACTGCTGGAGTCCGTGGCCACTAAACCCATTGATCAGGTACATGTTTGGCACGTCTGGATGGATACCAATGATAGCGTTCTATCGTAGTAACCACAAAATATCACATTGTTAGAAAGAGTTTTCGGTCAACTAGCCTCACAGTGTGGCACCGTCTTACCTGGTCAAAGGTGTTGTACTCGTACCACCCCGCCCAGGCATTGAGCAGCTTGATATCTTCAAATTTCTGCACGCGGGTCGCGATCGTCGGCCAGATCACGTTCTCAAAGAGTTCGTGATCGGGGTAGTCCAGCTCGTCGTCCGAGATGCCGTCCGGGTCGTCGGCTTCGTCGGGCGAGACGCCACAAATAAACTGGCCACCGGTGCCGTCGCGTCGAAAGTAGGTGCCGGTCGTATCCACGACCAACGGCGAGGCCGCTGATCCCTTCCACGTCTCTTCATGTGGGCAATGGTACACGAACACTGTACGTTTACTGTCACGAAATCATTAACCATCCGCAAGTCATTTCCACACTGGGGGTTGCGGAAAGAGTGCGTACCGTGGCTTGACAGGGTAGTCGTAGCTTCCGCAAGCCTCGAGCAGCTTGCTTGCCCATGGACCAGCCGCATTGACAACTTTATCAGCTGCGACGCTCTGTTGGCGGGGACCACCTTCGCCACCATTTTGATGGAACAGAACGCGCTTGATGCTCTTGGACGAGCTGTCGAGATCGAACCCGGTGACATCGCCCTGGATCACATCCACACCAAGCGCAATAGACTTGCGCTTGAGGGCGTTCAAGTAGCACCACGGATCGAACCAGCCTTCATTCTTGACGCCAAGCGTGCCTGCGACCACACCTTCGGTGGAAAGCCACGGAAATCGAGCTTGCAACTGCTCCACTGTGAGCATCTCGACGTTCGCACCAGCATCTCTGCGCACACACATTCACATTGATCAAGTGGTCTCTCTCAGCTTCCATGCCGAATTCGCTCGTCTCTCAAACACACTACAGCTCACGAACCTTTGGACTTTGTAGTTTGCGTCCAGCACGGCTTTCCCTTTTTCGCTTGCAAGAAAGAGGTACCCGCCTTCGACAAACTGCACCACTGGCGGGTCCGCAGAATCGTCGACACGCAACCGTGTTGGGACCGAGCGCAAGAACTCGGACCCATACTGGCTGAGTAAAACATTTGCGCGCTCCGAGAATTGGTGGCGGATCCCACCCGCGGACAACGTCGCGGACGAACGTTTGTACTGAGCACACGAGCCATGACATCAGTCACCGCCAGTTGGTTTTGATTTTTTCCTGGGACATTTTAAAAACGTACGGATGGGTCGCGCTCAATGACAGCGATCTTCAAATCCGTCGTGGACGCTAGATGGTACGCAGTGGAGCAGCCCATGACACCACCGCCGGCGATGACGACATCGTACTTGTCCTTGAACGCAGCGGACGTAGCGAGCCCTCGGGTCCAGCGCATTGGATGGGCAGCAGGCAAGCGCATCCCGCTATCAACATGGACAATTAGCAACCACTACATATGTACAGTATAGGATAGATGGAAAGGTGGAAGACATACCGTTGCAGGTGGCGCATCATCGACATTGTAACGCGCGATATGTAGTGTGTGATCGTCAATTTATGCAGCACACACACTTGGTGCAAAGATGAATGCCAATTGTGTGCCCATTTGCTGTTCAAAACTGTTCATCTACAACTCTCGCTAAAACCGATGAGAAGGCACCCCATACGCCCAAGTAAAACCGGTTTTGTGTTCCTCAACAAAAATGAAATTTACTCCCCCTTACCATGAAAAATACCGTATTTCATTTAGCCTTGAACTGTAAAATACTGTAAGTTTCGCCTCAGGTGTGAAGGAACGTAACCGGTTACTCGTACCCAACTGAAAAACTGATGCAACACAACTGCAGATGACAGGATTGCCGCCTGCTTATGGAACCTTCTCGCCCCGCGACGCCGCTCATGCCGCACAATACGATGCGTTCAAAATAGAAGAACAAGAAGAACAAGACGACGGTGATGATCATGTGTACCCTGACGGTCGCGATACGTCACTGCTTTCTCAACTTTTCTTCCACTGGTTTGACCCATTGGTGGAAATCGCCAGCCATCGTCGCATCCAGCCAGGCGATATTTGGAATCTTCGCGTCGAATACCGGAGCCAATGCGCGTACGAAGAGTTCGTGGCGCGATACAAGCTGAACGGATCTCTATTGTGGTCGATCATGCGCTGCTATTGGCGGTATTTTACACACAGCGCGCTCTTGGCGATCGGTGGCATCGTGTTCAGTGTGATGCACCCGCTGCTGTTGTACGGCGTGGTTCGTATCGCCATGGACTCGCACGACTACTACCAAGGTGCGGCACTGATCGTGGCTCTTCTTTGCAGTATTCTTGTGGCACATACGATATCGATGACGCTCAAGCGCCACAGTCTCGGTGTGTTATCCGTCGCGGCGACCAAAGCCGTCGGCGCCATCGAGACGCTGCTCTTTGACCGCGCGATCCGCTCCACGCAAGACTGTACATCCAGCAACGATACTACCGTGACAAGCGCAAATGCATCGTTTTTGTTCCATGAGCTCGGCAAGATCTACCACGTGCTGACGATCATCCACCGCCCGTGGGTCTACTCGATCCACGTGGCCGCCAACCTCTCGATGCTTTACTTTATCATCGGCGACGCCTTTGTATTCAGCATGATCTCGGCCATTTTTGCCCAGTTTGTTGCACTGCTTCTCACGAAATGGGATACCAAGAGCAGCAAGGCGTGGACACGAGCCCGTGCCACGCGGATCCAAGTCGTCAGTGAATGTGTCAAGACCATTCAAACCATCAAGCTCCACGCATGGGAAAACCGGTTTTTGACACGCATCCGCAAGCTTCGCGATCGGGAAGTCGCTGCCAGTACCCAATACCTTGCAGTCGCAGTGGTCACGCGGTCGGTCTTGGCGGTGCTGCCAGAGATCATCATGATCTTTACGTTCGCAGGGCTCACTCGCAGTGACCAAGCGCTGACCGAGTTTGATCCCGCCAGTGTGTTTGCGACCATCGCGATCGTGAACCGACTCCACTTCAGCTTCCGCTTGTTCATCACGCACAGCAACGATCTCTCGCGCGCGTACGTGTTCTTACGGCACCTGGAGACGCTTCTCCTTGCGTACCGGGACCAGTACGAAAAGTCCACGAAGCGTCAAGAGCGGACGTGTACACCGTCATCGTCGCCGCTCATCCACCACAAGCAAGTCATGGTCCACGTGGCCAACGCGATGATCGCGCGCTCGACCGACGAGCCGCTTTTGCTCAGCACAAACTTGCTTGTCCGCAAGGGCGAACTGGTCGTGCTGTACGGCAAAGTCGGCTCGGGCAAGTCCACTTTTCTTCGTGCGCTTGTCGGGGACGCGCTGCAGCTCAACCGCCGCGGCGCCATTGAAGTCAAAGGCCGCATCGCGTACTGTTCACAAAACCCATGGCTTCAAACGCAAAGCATCCGTGAAAATATTCTCTTTGGCGCGCCGTATGATGAGCAAAAATACGTCAATGTGCTCGATGCGTGCTGCTTGCTTCGTGACTTGAGTGTGTTGCCCGGTGGCGACAAGACCATCGTCGGGCCAAAGGGGTTGAACATCTCTGGGGGTCAAAAGGCCCGCATTTGCTTGGCGCGTGCTTGTTACGCCGACGCCGATGTGTATTTGTTGGACGCGCCGCTTTCGTCAGTGGACTCGATCGTGCAAAGTGACATTTTTTCACGGTGCTTTGTTCATCTTTTGCAGCACAAGACCGTGATCCTCGTGACCCACAATTTGGAGATCGTGACGTCACCCTTTGTTGACCAAATTGTGCGGATAGAAGACCACGAGTTCATCCATGAGACTGTACTTGGGCGGTCCTTCACAGTGTCGCCCCAGCTAAATTATCAGCCACGACGCACACGCAAGACTTCGAGACTTCCAGGCTCTCGACGTCAAGAGTCAGTCGCGCCTCAAGTTGGAGCACCACAAGTGCCAGACGGGTTGGAGCTGATCGCATACCACGGCTCGGCGGTCGAAGCCAAGTGGATGGCCATCTCTATCAAACGCGAGTCGTACAGAACGCGCCACGAAATGGATCAAGTGGTTCGCCCAGATATCGTGAGCCAGTACATTTCGTTGTGTGGCTCTGGCTGGTTGCTCGTGCCATTATGCTTCACGGTCGTGCTTGCGCGTGCGAGTCTTGTGGCGAGCGATGTGTGGATTTGTTTGTGGAGCGAACAAGTCCAGCAGCTTGAGAAAGAAGGAAGCAGCGGAAGTGGTGGTGGTACGATCCTGGCCGTCCAAGAAACAACCGACCAAGTGCGACTGACCAACGTCATCGTGTACGCGATGCTGATCGTGGCCGCCGCGGCCATGACTTTCTACGGCTCGGTCGTCACGACCATGAGCTGCAAAGAAGCCGCCAATACATTATTTGACCGCATGATCCTTGGCGTGCTGTACGCGCCCATGTCTTTTTTTTACGCGCGCCCCATCGGCGAGATCGTGAACCGGTTCAGTGGCGATGTCGTTCGTGTGGACAGCAACTTGCAAGAGCTTGTGTTCCAAAATGCGTCGTCTTTCGCAGGCATCGTGCTGCCATGGCTCGTGCTCATGGTGTTGATCCCAGAGATGATCTTGGTGTTGCCCGTGGTCGTGTTTCTTGTCTACCGCAACCGGTTCCATTTGAAAATCGCACTCGAGATGCTGCGCCATATGATCGCGAGCGTTTCGCCGTGTTACAATTCCATTGAAGAATACGTCGACGGCCGCCGTGTCATTCAAGCGTTTGGGTGGCACCAAATCGACCGTTTCCGCCGCTTACATCAACAACAAGTGGACCGGATGCTCAAGATGCAGTACGCCAACGCCATGCTTCAGTCGTGGAGTACGTTCCAGTTCATGAAAATCGATTTGCTGCTCATCGGCGTACTCATCTTTGCGCCGTTTCGCCGCGACATGGACCCGGTCGTGCTCGGGCTCGCGCTCAACTACATTTTTCTCATGAACTCGCAGTTGTTCACCTGGTGTACATCGGCACTCGCACTTGGATCGAGCTTTTTGATCGTGGACCGGATGGTTGAGTATGGGGAGATCCCACACGAGCAATCCACTGATGGCAGTGGCCAGTTGCCCCCGCCGCCACAATGGCCATCTTGCGGACAAGTGGTTTTTGAAAACGTGACGTTCCAGTACAACCCACTGAGTGGACCTGTGCTCACAGATGTTTGCTTGCGGATCCTTCCTGGTGAGAAAATCGGCCTCGTGGGCCGCACAGGCGCT
>JAADWJ010000566.1:0-15829 GCA_023336165.1 Pythium monospermum | reverse complement strand
TTTGTGCGCACTGCGAGATTTGTGCGTGAAGAGTGGGAGACCATTCTCAGCAAGATCCCGGATGTGCAAAACTTTAACGCCGAGAATACGTGGCTTTCGCTCTTGTACGCCAACTACGCGACGGTGGACAAAGAGCTCGCGCTTCAAAAGCTGCAGGCCACGGCCATGGACGACGGCTTGACCCGCTCGTGGGCGTTGTACATGGCGGCGACTCGGCCATAAAAAAAAGAGTGAAGTTTGACGACCCGTTTTTATCCTAAAAACAAAAAAGTTGTTGGAGGTGGTACAAGTGTGAGGCACAAAACAATGAGTAAAAGAACAGAGTTTTTCTGCATGCGACAGCGCAGTAATGAGAAAATCGATTTGATGTTTTTGTTTTGGAAAATAGAAAAAAAGTAAAACGTACCAGTGATTTAGGATAGGATGTCTTGGGGCAAACTGGATTGACCTTCACCAACTTTTTCTTCAAAAGCGCTGGCAACTCGAGTCAGAGAAGCCATCGCTTGGTTTAGATCCCACGTAATTCGTTGATCCACAGTCCATCCATACCCGCGGCCGAGTCCTGAGTGCCGCCACGTGGATCGCTACTTTTCCAGTGTGATTGAGTGGTTCAATTCGCTGCAACTGTGCGCAGGCGATTGGCTTCTTGCCCCCACAGGAGGGAGCAGGAGCAGCGCGGCAACTGTACTGTAGTGCACATGCTTGGCACGCTTGGCTGGATTTTTCTCAAAGCAGGCCGATTGGTTTTCAAGGGTTGGACGTGAGCATCCGTCGTGTTAGCAATGAGAATGACAGGATCCACTATCCAATTATGGAGGTTTATGGTTTCTAACGTTGGTATCGGTGTGTTAAGAACCGAACTCATCACTTCTCGCCCAACAACAAAAAAAAACTAAGCAGCCACAGCACCAATAATCATGGCGACCGAAGCAAAGACTGCGATCCAAGAGAGCCCGGAGGCGCTTGCGCGTCTCGCCGAGGTCATCATCGGCGAGCGTAACCCTCGTGGCATCCCCGCGGCGGTGTTTGTGGTGCGTGCTTACGATCTTCATGTGCAACAACCTGCTGAGCTATCAAGTCAGGTTGTCAAAAAAATTCTTGTGGATCGCATTTTGGCTGACGATATCAAACTGGTCCACCCACCCACAGGACTCTGTCGAAGCGTTTATGTCGTCCATCGGCATCCGTTCCATTGAGCCCATGGTCGGTGCGCTCCAGCAGCTCTACAGGTACGCGACTACTTGCAACAACGAAAAACCTATGCAAAAAAGAGGATAATGGATGGAAAATGACGGGGGAAAAAACTGGGTGCTGCAGCAAGTACAAGTTTATGGAAGTCAACCTTCAAAAAAGCCGCGATTCGTTTAAGCGTAAAGTGCCAGAGACCCAAAAAGACTTGTCGATGCTGCGCCATTTGATCCAGAAGCAGGTGCGTCGCCACAACAGAACCGACGTATCCTGGTGAACTTGGGTGTGGCTAATAAATCCCCAATGGTGAACCTTTTGCAGGAAGATGGCGAGGATCTCAAGACCCATTTCAACCTCGCGGATAACGTGTACGCAAAGGCAACGGTCGACTCGTCGGTCGGCAAAGTCTGCATCTGGCTTGGGGTACGGTCCAATCAATTAATCATCGACGACGTGAGCACATGAAAAAAGGTTCACCATTTAATGTACCGAAACACACAGGCGAATGTCATGGTTGAGTACTCGTACGACGAAGCGCTGACGCTTCTGGAGAACAACGTGGCGGTCGCCACGGAGCGTTTGGTGCGTTGGTTTGATTTTTTTTTTGCTGTGGGCTTTTTTCTTTTGGTGTTGGATCCGATCTCACCTTAAAAATGGTGTGGCGATCTCAAATAGGCGCAAATTGACGCGGATCTTGCGTTCCTTCGTGACCAAATCATCACGACCGAAGTCAATATCGCACGCATTTTCAACCACGATGTGCGCCGTCGCCGAAAGGTTGGTTGATTAAATTTTTTGTGGCTCTATTATGTGTTATATCTCGGCATATACTCATATCTATTTGTCGCCTGATTCCAGGAGAAGGATGATACGCTGGTCGCGGAATTGGAAGCCAAGTAAAAAAAAAAGAAAAGAACAGGATAGGGAAAAAGACTCAGGAACTGTTGTTGTCTGTTCGAGAGGCGAGGAAGACAGGACAACAAAAAAAGGAGAATCGTCAAGAATGTCGAAGAAGAACAATAGAAAAATGTTTCACACTCACGTTTTAGGCACAATTTGCATGACGATTGTTTTTTGAAAATCACAATCCAATTGTAAGGAGTGACCGTCACTATAGAGAGGGAAATGAAAGGTCGTGAAAAGCTCCACATTGAAATTATCCCAGCCACGGCATCGACGCCCTATTGGTGAACACGGCCATTCAAAGCAGCGAGCAGCAAGGAAGAGAACAACAAAATGGTCAGCGTTTTTTTGGACGTAGTTGCCAAAGCGATGCCTTCTCTTAACTGATTGTCCATTTGATATGTAGACGACATGCGCACAAGCCATCAAAGCCTGGGTACGTCGTCGAACAGTTTGTGTGCTGCAGCAGCCGTGGAGGGTTTATTTCTAATTGAGGAGCATGAAATCAACAGGAAGCGAAGAACGGAAGCTCCGCGGAAGAAGCCTCCGTGATCAAGATGTACTGCCAGATCCCACCAGTCAATAAGCTCGACAACTCGCTCAACACGCTCAAGAACTGCGAGTACGTAGAGGCTAGGATCCTTTCACATATATGGCGCAGCTCCATTTCACATTGCTTCTTGATTGTTGTTGCGCTTCCAAGGCACGTATCGCTGTCCACAAACAGCATCGATCGTTTGATCCCATTGTCCGGCATGAAGAAGCTTCGCATTTTGTCGCTTGGGCGAAACCAGATCAAGAAAATCGAAAAGCTGGACGATGTCGCCGACACTTTGGAAGAGTTGTGGATGTCGTACAATTTGATCGCGACGCTGGACGGGCTGTCGGGACTGACAAACTTGACCACGCTGTACTTGTCCAACAACTTGATCAAGAGCTGGGACGAGCTTGACAAGCTCGCGAGTTTACCAAAGCTGCGCGATGTCTTGTTCATCGGCAACCCGATTTACGACAACATCACCAAAGAAGAAGCCCGCATCCAAGTGCTCAAGCGGATCCCGAAAGTGGCCAAGATCGACGGCGATATGGTAAAACAGACAGAGCGAGACGCTGCACTTGGCCAGTGAGTAAGAGACGGCAAGACGGACATGGCAGTGATTCTACGGCGTTGTATATATCTTCTTTTCTCCTTTTTTTGCATCTTCATCTTCATCATCTCAAGAGAGATGTCTACGACTACAGTACTACTGCTGGGTCTTGCCTTTCAAGAATTGCAAAATGTACCCAAAGTCCTTGTTGCCATTGCCTTCGTTGACGATCATACTGTACAGTTGATGCGTGGAGAAGGTCAGCGGGAGCGTGACTTCGGCCGCCTTGGCCGCATCGACGGCGAGCCCGAGGTCTTTCTTCAGCAGCTTGGAGGCAAAGCCGCCTTTGTACTCGTTGGACGCGGGCACGCCTGCCATGTTGCCAGGGTACGGGTTGTTCACAGTCGACGCCCAGCACGTGGAAGTCGATGTATTCATGATGCTACACAAAAACAGACAGGCAACACATACTGTAGGTCAGTACAGTACTGGGCAACACCAAGACTCTGTTCCATTTAAGATGACCGCACGTACCCCATTAGGATCTTTGGATCCATGCCAAGCTTGACACCAAGGTTCAGCGCCTCGGCCACGGACGTCATCTGGATGGCAAGCGCCAAGTTGTTGCAGACCTTGGCGACTTGGCCAGTGGCTACATGGGCAAAGCGCATTAGAATTTGCATTTTTTTTGTTGGCGACCAGCATGGCGCTCTATTTATCCACTTGTATAATACGTACAGCTGTCGCCACAATGGACAATGTTCTTGCCCATCATTTTCAAGACCGGTGTGACGGTCACAAACTCGTCCTTTGTGCCACCAACCATAAAGGTCAGTGTTCCTTTCTCGGCACCGACCACGCCACCAGAGACTGGCGCATCCACGATCACGGCCTTGCGCTTGTGGATCTTCTCCGACAAGTTCTTGGTAAAGACCGGATCGATCGTACTCGAGTCAATAAAGAGCTGCCCGGGGCGGATCGCGCTGTCGAAGCCGTCTTTGCCAAAGAAAACGCTTTCCACGATTGCTGTGTTTGGCAGCATCGTAAGCACGGTGTCGCATTTCTCGGCGACCTCACGAGGCGTCTTGGCGACGATCACGCCTTTGCTTTCCAAGTGCTTGACGTTGGCCGGGTCCACGTCACAGATGACCAGCTTCTGCCCATGGTTGAACAAATTGTTGGCCATGTGGCCACCCATTTGCCCGAGGCCAACGACGCCAATAAAGTCCTGGGTGCTGTGGCTGAACCAGCGTGCGGTGGACGGTGTGGCAGCGCGCAGCGCGCGCGCCGTAGCAGCATGTTGGAACGTGCGGTGGAGCATGGTGAAGCGAGTGGTGAATCCGGCAATGATGGCATGAGCTGCTTGTGATTCGATCATTCCGGTAAACTACGAGTGGTCACTGAAATGAGGTTTGTTTTCTGTTCATATCGGCGGGTCAATCATGGACGTGCCATTGATGCTGCACTCTCGAATCAAGATCAAAAGAACGAGACAATGGCATGGAAAGTATGATAGCTGCACAGGCCAATGGGATGCGCTTCTGGGATGTGGGGAACATGCTCGGGAAGTGATCTGAGTTTGTGCCCATGATGAAAGTTTCCGGTGTTTCGTGAATAAATTCGCTTCAAGTTCAAGCTGTCGACGAATCCGCCTTTTTTTCGGTCCACATTTTTGATTCAAGCAACATCGCATATTCGACAACATTCGTGCAACAATGGACTGCCCAAAGAGTTGGGAATTGGGATCAACTTGGCTTGCATGAGGTTTTCGTGGAGTCCTTTATTCTTTCATGAAGTGCACTTAGAGTCGTGTTACACACGCGACTATATGATCTACCCTCCCGACTGTACTGTACAATTAGTTGATGACATCCACGAGAAAGTCAAAGATGTCTGTGTTTCGAATCGCCGCTTGGATGTCTTCTTTCTGCAACGTCCGGCGCTTGTTGCGCTCCGAATAGCTCCACGAACGCAACGTCAATTCCAAGATGAACATCTCACAGGCCTTGGCAAATAAGACTGGCGCCTCGGCACTGATCATGCGCACGTCCTCATCCGACTTCATGATTCGCTTGATACGCGCAAGTGGCAAGTCGTTGTGGTTCTTGAAATCTGATAACAGCGAAACAAGAAACAGGTGAGAGGCTGGAAGGTGCTAGCGGGTATTTCAGATCGGTTGAAACTCACCCTGTTCACTTCCCACTTCAAGCTGCTCCATCTAGTGGACAGCGAACAAAATGGTTTGTTTTTTTTCCCGTCAAGTTCGACGTGGCAATCGCAATGATAGAACTATTCATGAGCACACACCTCAACAAGTTGCTTCGCCCAGAACGACTTGAGCTGTTGCTCCAACTGTGCCTGGTGCGCCGCCTGCTCGGCTTCGGTCATCTCCACGACTTGTCCTTCCATGTTGACGGACTTGCGCAAACTGAAATTCATTTTCCCCATCGCGTGTGAGCTGCAAAAGGCGCGCATTTTTCGCGAGCACCAAGACCATCACCTTACATACCTAGAAATACGCTTTACTGTCGATGTGTCCGCTTCCAATGCCGCTGAAATTGATGCACTTGCACGCCCACAACGAGTTTGGGTTCGACTCGTTTTTCGCAACTTTGGGTTTCTTCTGTTGGCAAAATGGATGAATACCGTATCGGACAAAATAATATTATGCTATGCCATAAAATACGATATTTTTGTCATTATCAAGTTTGGAAAAACAGCAATGAAAATGAAGCGGATTTCGTCCATCTGGGTCTCGCTCTGTTGTCTGCGGTGTGGGTTCTCAAGACGCTTTAGTCACGGGCACTTGCGACTACTTCATCACTTTGTTTTCTTCAGCTGCGTGACGAGTGCGATTGTGATGACAGCCGCAATGATGAGCAACAAGCCCCAGCACATGAGCTTCCACTTGGAGCACTGGCAGTATCCGCGCTTCATGTCGGCCTGGCGGACGTTATCCAATGCGCCTTCCACGTGTTCCTTGACATCGTCGGCGTTGGTTTCAATTTCCACTGAGGTCACAGAAAATCATCCAGATTTGACAAGTCAGACAACAGCAACCAGGCAGCCCGAAATGAGAACAGGAGAAAAAAAGCACCCACCGACAACTTCGCCCTGGGCAGTGATCAGATCGTCGACTTCACGGAACGCGGCATTCACTTCGCGCATCTGGTGGTTGATTTGCACGATGTCTTCTTCCCGTCGAGCTAAATCTGTTTGTCATAACGGACAGTCAGTGAGAGATACAATTATGGGTGAGGAGGAACAAGCCACACACGTACCATCTTCGTTGTAGTTTTGGATATTGGCTTGTGTATAGATCTGATCTTCATTGTAGCCACCCAATTGGACAGGTTTGCCGTCATTGTCGTTGCTACGGAAAGAATGAGAAGACTGGCGAATGTTCGCGACCGCACTTTTCTCGTTCTCGATCAGTTTCTTGCACGTTTCTTCAAACGCCTTGAGCTGGTTCTTGTAATCGGACGAGAGTTTGTTCACTTGGGTCTTGCGCGCGCGTCCCGAGGGGCCTTGGGTCGCCTTGGACAAATCTTGGAGCCGCCTGTTGATCTTGGCGACCAGCTTGTTTCCCTTTTCCGTGAGTTCTTTCAGTTGCTGGTGGTTCACGCGGCTGTCCTGCGCTGTGCTAAACACGGTCATCTTCTGCTGGATCGACTTGGTGAGTCGATGGAACTCTTGGATCGCCTTGGATGTATCCTGGACATTGCGGTTGTACTGCTCCATCTCATTCGGGCCCTTGGGCGAATCCGCCGATACGTAGGTGCTCATCGTCGTTTCGCTTTGGTTCAACCGGCAGTGATGTTCGTGGACACACAAAAGAATTCCCAAACAATAAGGTATACAGAGAGGTCGCTTTCACACAACACGGAGCGTCGAGAGGATAGTGGAACTCGAGGAAAATGGCAGCGCCTTCTTCTTCTTCTTCTTTGCTGACGTTTTTTGCTTTTTGTTTGGGTGACCTCGAGTTCTGAGGGTGACCAATGTGCGACATGGCGACAAATCACAGGTCATGGATTGGTCAAAATTAGATTTATGCACATTTGGAGCCAATCAAATGGTCAAAATTAGATTTATGTCCATTTCAAGCCAATCAAAAACGTGTCCAACTGGGCAACGTTGCATTTTTTGAGATGGCGAACAACACATCCCGAAAAATTCCTCATCGCGTTTGGAGCTGCTTGCATTCTTCATGGAGCTTCCGCTGTGAACAAGATATGTCAGTATCAGTGTATCGTTGATTTTTCAAGGCCATCGCAGAGCCTCAGCAGCGTACTGTACCCGCATGCTCACTCGCAGTTGCTGCAGTTCCACTTTCTTCTTGTCCATCGATGAGCACGAGGAGTGCTGTTCACGAGGAGACGCGGCGATGATGGCTTCTTGTGCGACAACATGGTGGTCGTTTGTATCATGGGTGTCCCATGCAGTGTAGTCGCCAGAATGGCGATCAAAGGACTGCACCATCGCGCGAGGCAGCACCAATTCCAGCTTCTCCACTGGACGATGCGCGTGAGGCGAATGTTGCGGACTCGGGGGAGCTGCCGTGTAAGGGTGCGCTTGGATGGACGCGGAGCCATCGTCCACCAAGAAGTGGACGAGTGTATCGATCACCACGCGCTGCACGGGCGCTGTGGAGACCACAAGAATCCGAATACAATGGCCATAGAGCTGCACAGCGCATCCACACTCAATAGGTTAACCATGCAAAGTAAAACAGTACAGTACCCCCACAAGCGCTGTTGTTACGTACGTCTCGCGGCTTTTGAACATGAGCAAAGTGGTGAACGGGGTCAAAGTACTGAACCACCACCGGTGCGCTTCCTCTTGAAGCCATCGTGAAGAGAAGGCAATTTTCTGCATTAACCTGTAAACAAATACAGTATGGATTGTCTTGTTAGTTTCGCCCCTTGATCCAAAAAGGCACGTGAAAAAATCCTAATCCACGATACCACGTACCGGTACGTTGTCAACCGTGACAGAAGGACGAGGCAGCACGCTGAGGTCGGTGAAGGTTGCACAAAAACGCCAGTGCACGAGCGGTGTCGCGTGGTCCAAGCGGACTTCTAAAAAATAAAATGGCGGCTCATCGATCACACTCATTGGCTCATCGCTCGCCAGTGCTGAATAGATTCGCATAGCGCCATCTTCAGTAGGCGCGACTGGTTCTTGTGGAGCTATTTTGCGGGTCTTCTTAGCCACCGCATGTGGCCGCTCGGACTGAGTCGGCTGTGGCTGAAACCAGTTGCGTCCTGGCGGTTTCTGGGTGGTCCCAGCGTCCGCGGTTTGGCAACGCGGATGCCACTGCCGGTCCGTCAAGGGAGCTCTTGCGCTTTTGGATCCGCTTGCAGCAGTCACGGGCCTTCCTCTGGAGGATATCGGTCGCTTTTCCTCACTCTGGTTGGTACATTTGGCTTGGTTCAATGAGGAACCGGGCAGTGGCGGAACGGTGGCGCAGTCCTCGCGATCCATCACCACGAGCGCTGGAGGCTGAGGTAGGCGTCCGCTTCGTTGAGGCGTCCAGCTTGCCGACTCTGGTCTCCTGCTAGCTGCAAATCCAGCTCCAGGATTCTCTGCTGGCTGTGGCTTGGTGGATGACGGCTGATGTTTCGCTGTGCGAGGACGACCCCGATACAGGGAGTTTGGTTGCGCACTGAACGCTTCATTATTGGTCGACACCAGCTCCCGCAGTTGGTGGGAAGAGGAAATCTTGGCGCCAAGCCCCGTTTTATGGAGCAACCGGATCGTGCGGTCCAGCGCCTGGAACTTGGCCTCAATGATACTCGACGACATCTTGAGCAAAGCGCTTCCCAGACAAACTACGAGCTAACGGAGAGAGAACCAAGTCAATCTCATACCACCCAAGGCATCGAAAACCTTTGCTGAAGTCATTCTAAAACAAAACAAAATCTAAAAAAAAATGTGGCGGTCAAAAATAGGTCGCTAAACAACAGAATAAATAGGAGTCGCAATAATTCAATTAAATATTGTCTCCATTTGTTATTCGACAAGATCTTCATCTTCCTCGTTGACGACAGCTATGGTCAGCTCCATTTTTTCTTCTTCTATTTCTTCCTTTCCCTCTAGGTCTTCTTCATTTTCTTGTTCTTTTTCCTCTTGCTCTTTTGTCTCTTCTTCTTCTTCTTGCTCGTCTTCTTCTTTTTCATTTTGCTGCTGTCTTTTTGATGCTAGATTTTTCCTGATCTCCTTCACCGCTGCGTACAGGTCCGTGTGGCCCGTCGCATCGTTGAACATGGAAACCGTGAGCTGCCGCATATCTTTGTCAATCACATCGACCCACTTCATCACGACCCCCATTGGCGCATCGATATACTCAGAGACCAGCTCCAGCGCGGCTTCAAACGGAGCGTGGAAACGCTGGCGTTCTCTGGCAGAGTAGATCGGGTAGAAATACTCCGGGTCCAGTGGATGCTCCTCTTCTACTTGTGGTTCCTTGAGGGCGTGGCCGTCGGCGTCAGGCACAACTGTATCCTGCTGCTGCTGCTGCTTGATCTGGCCCACTCGTGTATCGATCTCCTCTGGTGTTTCCACACAAATCCCATTTTCATGGTCCGCTGGGTACGCGCGCAATGGGTGGCTGCTGTAAAGGCGTCCAAACAAGTGGGTATTACTGGTACTCAAACGGCCTTTGAGCTCCTCCACATGCGCGACAAAGTCGTCTGGGATCGTGCCGCTGTCGTTGCCAAGCAGCGTTTGCTCACAGAAATCCACAAACGCACCAAGCTCATGACGTGGCATACAGTCAGCAGCGTCATTGGTACACGGAGGCACGTGGTGGTCTCTCCGCAGCACACGCTCGTAGATCCAGTCCATCCAGTTGGGGCAAAGCCGGATAGCAGCGAGCAAGTACGCCGCGATGCCCGGCCCGCAGTCCAGCGCTGATGACCCTGGCACGCGTTTGTATAGGGACTGCTGGACGGGCTTCTCTGGAAGCTTTCCAGGGATATTGAGTTGCGCGGTGATCCACTGGAAATTTTGGAATACTTTTGCAGGCAAATTCAAATTTTCACAAATCGTGAAGGCGATCAGCGACGCATTTAATGGAGGCACTCGCATTTCCAAGTGGAACTGCAAGTAATGGGCGCGGTACGAGATGCGGCTCGTGGAGATCCAGTTGGCGCGAATGGTCGCGTCGAAAAATACAGCGACCCGCTCCACGGGTTCTTGGATCTCCATGGGGCAACGCGACAGCAAGTTGTGGTACGGGAGATCGCCTCGTTTGATCCAGTGCGCGTAGTCACAAGGCAGCGCGCCAATGTTGAGCATTCGCCCCGCGAGCACCAGCATGCCCACCAGATCAGGCAGCACAAACCAGTCCAGGGTATCACGTCGTTTGCGGTGGGGTCTGGATCTCTTTTGGTTCGAGCGTGCCGACACTGACGATGCCGACTCCACCGCGGTCATGACGTTGCCTTCTTCTTCTTGGTTGTGATCGTCATGGTTGCCGTTGCCACCGCCTTCTTCTTGTTCTTCTTCTGGAATGGCAGGAGCACTTGGCTGAAACAGCCGCTCTAGATCTCTTGCATTTTCGGCGTCCCATTGTTCCAGCACCTCATTTGTCACTGCTGGGTCCATGGCTTTGTCTTCAGCTCGTCGCGTGTAGTGGAATTCGGTAAAGCACCGCAGAAATGGCCGTGCGCCTTTTGTTTGCCACAATTCCAAGAAATGGAACCACACTTGCTTCACTACACGTGGGTATTCGGGGGGAAACCCGACTGCTGCGACAAGCGCTTCGGCCTGCTCATGGAGGATATACTGGGTAGCGACAATACAGTCAAGCAGTTGCACGGGCTTTGTCAATTCCACCACTTTCACCTTGCGCTCGCGCTTCTTGCGCTTGGTGCGGCGCTTCATTTTTTGAATTGCTATCAAGTCGAGTCCCATATCTTCGGCATCTTGGGTCTCCGTGCGGTTCTGCAGATAGCTTTGCGTGCCACATAACTCACACACAAGCTCGCCAAAGTAGTTGGTGCTGAAATTGGACTCGCCCTCGGCGCCGCAGTTGGTGCAACTGATCGTCGCCATGGTGATGGTCTCGCCAATTGCCAACTTGGATGATGATCACCACTGAAGAGATGCATGGCATTATATGATGTTCACCACATAAATTAGGTCACGTTGTCCATAATTAACGTGGACCACGTTAGTGAATATACATTTTCACAGTATAAACCTGCAGAAACGCATGGACATTGTCGAAAAGTGTGGCGACGGAGCATGGAGCCTGATCAAAATGCATGGCGAGCAGAGCTGCGGTGGCTGCTTGACGCGTACCGCGCGGTCACCCCAGTGAAAGACCTCGTAGCGAGTGTGAAGCAGCGCCATGGAAGCACAGGAGAATGGCGATCACTTGAGTTTCAGGTTGGTCATAAAACAACCAAGCGTGTCCAGGATTTCGCACTTTCTCACTTTTGTTTTTTTTGTGTGGTACCAGAATGCGGTCGTTGACATCGTCATCCACGACGCCATTGCCGACAAGTATGCGCCGCCGCAAATGTATACGTATCGCTTCTTGAAGAGCTACACAAATGGTTTGGTCATTCTCGTTTGTCCCTCCGTGGCGATGGAAATGCTGACCTTGTCTTGGTGTCATGTATAGAAATTGAGCGAGAGAGTGGGGAGCTCTCGGATGCGCTGGTCTGCGAGCTGATGGAGTGTATCGCGGTCGGCCACACGGAGGAGCTGTCGTCGCTGGACTCGGAGCAAATGCACCATGTCACGTACCGGATCCCTGCTGTGGCGGCTGGTTGCCAAGAAGACTTTACCGTGACTTGTCGAGTCGCGTCCGTGTTCAACGAAGTCGGGCTCAAGATATGGGAAGCCGGTTGGTTTTTAGCCGAGTATATCCTCGCGCATCGGGAGCTTTTCGAAGGACGGAGCGTCTTGGAGCTGGGCGCGGGCGTGGGCTTTACTGGCTTTGTGCTGGCCAAGGCGGTGCGTGCTAGCAGGCTGGTGGTCAGCGATTACGCGCCAAGCGTCATGTCGAATCTCCACTACAACACGGAGATCAATGCAAGTGAAGCGCCGGGATACCAGTGCCCCGTCCACGTGGAAACGCTGGACTGGGAAACATGGCAACCTGACGCGGACAGAGACAGCACAAGTAGCAGTGGCCATGGTCGCCCCGATATTCTGCTTGCTGGAGACTGTGTATACGATGTAGCCACTTTCCCTATGCTCGTGCGTGTGCTTCATGCATTTCTTGGTAGTGAAAAAAACGAAAAAGTCTCTGAGAGAATCGCCATTTTTGCTGCGACGATCCGAAACCAAACGACTTTCCAGACTTTCTTGGCCACGCTGGAGCAACAGCAAATCACATTTGACGATATCACAAGCAGCGCGATGGTGAAAATGGGTGCTACGCCACTGCTCCCGTACGATAACCGGGACCAAATTCGGCTTTGCAAGTTGTACCGAAAACCCGTACCAAGCCACCAATAATAAATAATACTTCTAGTAGTAGTAATTTTTGCTTGCATTGCTGCGTCAGTAATAGAAACTATGTAGTCAGATTTATTTTCGCGGCTGAGTGGGGACGCGTAGTTTTCTTTTTCGCTGCTGCCTTTGCACGCCGCGTGACAGATGCGGACGTCCCACGGCCGTGGTGTGGTGGTGGATGCATTGCTTTGTCGTCGACGTCGTGGCCAAAATCGGTCGAGATTTCTGGCGACATCACATCTGCCAAAATTTAAACTCAATACTAATTCCATGCTGTATAATAGGTTCCAACAAAACGTACGTGTGAGAATATCGATGAGAGAAGGCAACGTGGCGAGATCGATGGCGCGCCTCTGCTTCCAGTTTCGCAAGTTAAAACACTCTGGCCACGATAGTGATCGCAAGACGCGGGTAGGTGTTTTTCCTGTGGTGTCTTGCTGTTGTTGTGGCTCTTGCGCTGCTTGGCCTGCTGAAATCAATTTGTGGACGACTTGTGTCCACCCCAAGCGACTGGCGATATGGAGTCCGGTCTCTCCATGGTGGTCCACGCTGTCCAGCCACGCGCCATGGGCGAGAAGGTACGCGACCACTTCTGCATGGCCCCCGCGACAGGCTTCATGGAGAGGAGTCGTTTTCGTCACAGTGCTGTCCACTGCATTCACGTCGGCTTGCATCTCCATGGCAAGGAACTTGACTATTTCCATGTGGCCATTCCACGCTGCGGCGTGGAGCAAAGAATCATACTCAGGCGTGCGGTACCCAGTGATTTGCGAAGCGAGATTGGAACCAGAAGAAAATGAAATTTTGGTCAGCTTGTCGTGGAGTCGCTGCCAATAGCGATCGTCAATACGGGAAAACCCTTTGGATGGGAAGCTTCCCACACGGTTCTGCCAATACGTGATTGCTTCCGCAGAGCCAGTGGAATTGGTGGCTGCCTTTGCCAGGCGCTTGATCGTGGATTTGATCGAACGCAGCCGCTCGCGCATCATGGTCTCGACAAATCTCGTGGGATCGCGAGCGGCAGCATTCAACTGGTTCTTGACTGTGACAATTGTGTTTTCCGTGTTGCCACAGCTGCCGTCTCGTATGCTCCCCCACAACAAGTCACCACCACTTTCCATCGTTTGGTTTTCATCGATGGGAGAACACGCAACCGATTCTTTTTCTTGTTTCAATCTCTGTTTCTTTGCATCAGTCGCTGCTTGGTATCGATTTTGCTCAGCCAGTCGAATTCGCTCGACTTCTTTGGCTGCTCGCGTTGCACTTTCCGCAAAGATCGCGCGGTACTGGGTCACCTCAGTGGCCCATTTTTCCTTGGCTTCTACACGCGCCTTTTCCATGGCCTCTTGCCGTGCGACGCGATCTTCGTGAGGGTGTTGTTCCTTGGGCTTTGTGGTGTTTTGTTGTGTAACTGGCGGGTGTGAAATGTTGACAATGGGCTTACGAACGATGGCGTTGTCTTGGTTTGTATGGTGAACTTTTGTATCAGGCAGTACCGTACTTGAGCACGAGCGATTGACTCGAGTGGATCGGACAGGAAAGTACGTGGATGCATTAAGCACCGCGAGTCTCCCAGTGAGCGGTTCGTGGCCGATGGACGCCTTGCGTGGCTCCCGTACTGGTGAACGCGGTGGTGACACAGCAGCAGCAGCACGCACTTCTGAATGGCGACTCGAGCGAGCTGGAGAACCACTGCGTGCACTTTGTCGAGTCGATCCACGTGGAACTGGAGCTGGGGCATCCAACGCCGCAACTGTTTCGATCGAGACGACCGGAGCCACCACGGGTGGTTCTTCCAGAGGAATGATTGTTGTTGGGGGCGGAAAGCCAACTTCTGCCTCTGGTGTCACTGCTGGTGTCGTTTCAGTCGGTGTGTTCACTTCTGTTGCTTCAATGTCTTGGGCAACATCCTGTTTCGTGGATTCGAGCGGACATGGATCCACAAGCGGTCGCTCTTGGATGGCGTCATCGTGAAGAATCGTCAGTGGAGACATGGGCGGATCGGCAGGTGGCAACGTACTCAAAATATCCACTTTGTCGACTTGCTCTTGCTCTATCTCAGGAGTATTCGTCTCTGCAGAGTCTTGGTTTACTTTTTCCTCATGTGGCACACTTGGCGCCGATTCTGGTGGGTCATCTTCCACGAGCGCGTGAGTAGTAGTAGCGGCGGTAGGTTGCCCACGGTCAAGTCGCTTGCGTGCGACGCGATGGCGAGCCAAGAAACAGCGAATGAGACACTGGATCAATATGGCCGCTTCGTCGAACAGGAGCTCTCGTTGCAACTCTTCTCGTTGTTGCCACTCACGCGCTTCCTGTTCGATAAGAGCGGCCACAGCTTGTTGCTCGAGAGCCAAAGCGATCGTGTCCAAAGGGGATTCGGTTGTGTCCAACGTGGAGGTATCGACACCAGGCACTTCCACGATCCCAATAATGCCCTGTTCAGCATCCTGCTCCTCATCTGGGGCAACTGGGGTCATATCATCGTCCACGGTCGCCATCCGATGGCTCCTCGCCCCCGATGATGATGACGTCGGTCGTGAGACCGGTGGCGCTCTTGCTGATCTTGCAGCGGACGTTGGACGGCGGGTGGAGCCAGAGGAGGAGCTCGGTCGCGAACCGCTTCGTGCTGTCGAAGCCGTGTCGTCCAGCGCTTTCACTGTCGGTGTTCGCACAAACAGTAAGCGACTCGAACCCACAGGCGTCTTGGACGCACTCTCGACCGCGCGTCGCACTTTCTCTTCAAATTCAGGCGTGATCACGATCGGCGGTGGTGTCCGTGCTGTCCGTGGCGGAGGTGCCTGTGGTGCCATCGGTGTGTGGGCCACGCTCCGACTTGTAATGGCTGTTGCGCCATCTGTGGCATGCCCATCATCCGCTGCTTCAACACCACTGTCACTGCTGTCGCCGTTATGTTGCAAATGGTACTCAAGGAAAGAACCTGGTGCTTCCCACACACAGTCGCCCGTGATATGGTTGTAGTAATACGGCACACCGTCGGTCTCATTCAGAAACATCATCCACTCGGACCCGTCGGCCGTCGTTGCGTCGTCTCCTGTCTTCTGTTCATGATCGTGGCTCTGTGCCACTTCCTCTCCATCCAGAACTTCTCCATCTCCTTCTCCTTCGCCGCCGTCGTCACCGCCACTGAGCAGCGCATTCAGCTCGTCCATTTGTTCGGC
>JAADWJ010000565.1:0-15864 GCA_023336165.1 Pythium monospermum | reverse complement strand
TTGTTGCTGGAAAGTCCATCGTCACCACACGAAACAAAAAAAATGGCGGCGCCATGGAACTGTTCCATGCTGCGTCGAGCGGTGGCGGCACCGTATCGGTCGTTTGCGACTGCTGCACTAAATACAAAGAAGGCTCTACCAACGCGCGTGCGTGGTACACGGGATTTGCTCCCAGAGGACGCAGAGAGTCAACGCGCCGTGGTCCACACTCTGCAAGATATCGTGCAGCGATATGGGTTTCGACAGGTACAAGCCCGCGCTGTCTTATTTGTAACTTGGAAGGATCGACTAACCTGTATGTATATGGAATCTGTAGATCCAAACGCCTTTAATGGAGTACACGGATCTCTTTTCACGGTCGTTGGGTGATGGATCCGATATCGTGATGAAGGAAATGTACACATTTCTGGACAACTCGGGCAAGAGCGTCACATTGCGCCCCGAGGGAACAGCAGGTGTGATGCGTGCAGTGCTCAATAGCAACTTGCCCGTGGTGCCTCCGCAAAAGCTGTTCTACCATGGCAGCATGTACCGGTACGAGCGTCCGCAGCGTGGGAGGTACCGTGAATTCCAGCAGTTTGGCGTGGAATTCATCGGTTCGACTGGTTCATCCGTGGATGCCGAGGTAACAGCACATCTCCAGTCATAAAAATAAGCGATTCCACAATGGCACTCTGACCGGTCGTTCCTGTGGTGGTGGCGCTGGATTGCAGGTGATCGCCATGGCAGCGCATGCGCTAGAGACCCTCGAGATTCATCAAAAAACGTCCCTGCAAATCAACTCGCTTGGAGATGTCGAAAGGTTGGAACTGGAAGGCTCTTTGGTTTGGCCGCCTTCCCTACTGGTGGATGTTTTAGTATTGACGTGGCCACCTATGTATGTACTATCAGCCGCCAGCGCTACCGGGTCGCTCTGGAAGAGTTCTTTTCGCAGTACAAGAACGAGCTCTCGGCCGACAGCGTCAGCCGCTTGGAAAGAGGCAGCGTGTTACGGATCCTGGATTCGAAGAGCGAAATCGACCACAAGTTTATTGAAGACGCACCGACACTGAAACAGTTCTTGTCAAAAGAGTCGCTTGAGGTACGCTGGCAATATGCAACTAGTAGCTATGGACAGAAGCGAGGGACACACACTCACCCTTCTTGCTGCTGTTAAAACGTAGCGTTTCGATGGCGTCTTAAACGGGCTGGAGGCGTTGAGTGTACCCTACACGGAGAACTCCCGTCTTGTGCGCGGTCTCGTACGTTTTCTTACTCTGCTGTTGCGTTTTCTTGAGTTGATGGAATGGGAAGTTCACAATCGCATTTCTGTTTAGGACTACTACAGCCACACCGTATTTGAGTTTGTCGAGCGCGTGCCTGTGTCTGATGAACAGGACGACAATGTATCGACCAGTGGGGGCATTGCAGTGCTTGCTGGTGGTTGCTACGATGGCCTCAGTGAGCTGCTTGGTGGTCCTCCACTGCCATGTATCGGCTGGGCCGCTGGCGTCGACCGCCTCGCGCTTCTTCGTGGGGAAAACACCCTCAACGGAGCCAAGACCATCGCCGTATGTTTCAGCGTCTTGTCGCATTTTGTTTGTTCTCTTGCTCACACTGTGTTTGTCCCTATACTGTAGGTCGTACCAGTGCTAGCAGGAACAGATGGCGACGCTGTACTCCACGAGGCGCTGCGGGTTGCCCTTGTGCTTCGCCAACAGGGCCATCACGTGCATTTTTGCCACGGCAAAGGAAATATGAAAAAGCAAATGAAAGCGGCCGACCGCTACGGAAGTGCGTTTGCTGTCATCGTCGGTGGCGATGAAGTCGCGAACCGCCGTGTGCGCATCAAGAACTTGGAGAAAAGAGAAGAACAAGATGTCGGATGGGACACATTGGCAGCATTTCCATTTGAATAGAAGAAGAGAAAACAAAAGGATAGATAGATTGATAATAGTACTCCTTTTTTAGATCACAACGTTGACTTCTACGCCTTGGTCGCCTCCTTCTCCGCCGCCATGCTCAAGTTCCTGGAGTTTGCGTTTTTCTTCTTCCAGCATTTGTTCGAGTCGCAGTTGGCGTCGCTGTTTTTGTTCGAGTCGGCGAAGCTTTTTCTCTTCTTTTTCTCGCTCTTGCAAGTCAAGCATCCACTGGTACTCGGAGTGGGTGAGTCCCAGAAAGTTGGCCAGCACTTCGCCTGCAAAGTCGAGTCCGTCGTAGGTTTTTGTGCCTGTCCAGCAGACCCAGTCCCATACTTTTGCAGTGAGCGGTGCTTCTGCTGGGTCCACCGATGGCGGCGGATCTGGTGATGATGAAGAAGTGGCAGGAAGCGGCATGTTTTTGATCGGTAGTACAGTATCTGGAGGGAGTGTGTTGTGTTGGAGTGAGTATTCGTCTTGTTCTTCTTTGCTTTTCCTGATGATAATGGAAAAACAATGAACGACGAGTTGGTTGACATCGTCCGTTGAACGGACGCTTGCGATTGTGCAGTCGTTTTTTTTGCAAGCAGTTCAAATATTGAACGGAAATCTGGGATATGTCCAATGGAATAGTGACATCGGGACATTGCAATAGTGAGCAATATGGATGTGCGTAGGTGGCGGGCAATTCGCATTCGAATGTCCAGAATCCACACGAAACTGGAGGAATACTCTGCACGTACCGGTGGATCCGTCGGTTGATGAAATCAGATCACCTTTGAGGATCAATCAATATGTCCCAATGGATGTTCGAGCATTTTCTTCGAAGTGTATGTGACGGCGAGCTCCAAGTGGTGCAATATGATGTAGGCATCAAGGCACAGATAACCTCCTCATTTGCAGTGGACCTCTTGGGTTACCCTCTATTAACCTCTTACTGCGAATTGTAAACCAGTAAGTTCAAGCTGACTGTGAAAATGGACATGCCCACGACACACTCAGAAGCAGTAACATTAGGCATGAGGTGCTGGTAAGATAGAGCATGCAACAATATATAAGGCGATGAGAGAATGACACCTGTGGTGGAGGTTACGCCGGGTGGGGAGCCAGGGTCGGTGACCCATGGATTTGCTTCGGCTTGGTTTTTATGGGAAATGCAGATTGTCCACTTTTGCACACACACTGAATCGATTTCAATCGCATTGTCCAATCAGGTGATCGCTCAAATGTCGAGAAGATCAACGTCTCTGAGATCGCAGTGCGTGACATGGCTTCACTTTGAGCTGCCCACAAGTCACAAACTGTCCAAATCACAGTGTAACCTTTCTGGGATCGCCGAACGTAACCAATTTTTTGAATTGTGGATACAAACATCCATATAAACGCAATTCATTGACATGAATCGAAATGTTCAAATAACCTCGGTTATAAGGTTTTAATTGGTTCGCCCCAGCGCGGAAAAACTTGGAAGCGCGGTTAAAACGAGCGGGAAGCAACCAAAGGACGAGCAGAACTCTCGTGGTTGCGCTACCGGTTACGATGGATATGCCGCCAGGTGAGTTTGATGCATACATTGTATAGAGGCGAGCAATAGTGTCTTCTTGGGGAAACATTCACAATCACTGGAGGGGGACGAATTCATGAGCCGCCCAACGATACCGTTTGTTGGTTGATTAATGATGCCTGACCTCGTACAAGTTGCCTTTTTCGGATTCGTCAATGGGGGAAACTGACTTGAAGATGTATGGAAAACTCGTAGGTGACGTGATCGACCAGGTCGCGGTTGCTGCTGGCGCCATGGTAGCTCCATTGGCGTTGACCAATGGTGGCAATCCGCTACAGGCTCCAACGGCTGCACCGCCGAGTGGTGGGAACACGGTGGCCCCAGCAGAACCAACGCTGACGCCAGCGCCACAGCCTTTGCTCACAGGTGCGACAGTTGAGTCAGCGATTGATGCAGAAGCTGCGGGTGGTGGCGATGCTCGTGGCGGTCGCCGCCGCGGCCGCAAAACGATCAAGTACGTCGATGAAAACGACGAAGGATCCGAAGATGAGCAAGTCGTTTTGATCGAAAAAAAGCGCCGTGCTCGCCAATTGGACTCGGAACTTCGTGTGGATGTCGGGTACCCATTGCTGGAACAGATCGTCGGACGCCGCATCAACCATCGCAGCGGGGCGACCGAGTATTTGTGTAAATTTCTCGGCCGTTCGTACTTGCATTTGTACTGGTTACCTTTCGACGAGGTCGAACTGTTCATTCCAGAAGGGTACCACAAGCACCACCGTGTCCAGAGTTACGAGCGCAAGTTACGCCGTGAAGGGTACCAAGATCTGGATGATGTTGACGACGTGGAAGCCAACAAAGTCACGATCGAAAAAATCTTGAGCCATAAAGTCGACCCAACGGGCCATTTGGATGAACAAATCGAAAAGAGACGCCAAGAAATCACGGTGCCAAAGCGGTTCCCACGTGTGACCGACCGTTTCTTGCTGGACAACAGCGATGTGTTGCAAGAACGCATGGCTGCGATGATCAAGAAGCTCCTGAATGAAAATGGCGGCGACATTTTCGCACATGCAGTCAACGTGGAGTACGTCTGTCGATCGTTATGGTGTATGTGTCTGGTTCGGAGGTACTAAATTGTATGTGCTGTGCTGTAGTGATGTCCCCGAGTACCTGAATATCATCGCGAATCCGATGGATTTCGGCACGATCGCCACACGGTTGGGGAGAGAAAGTTACTATGTTGGCCCTTCAGCGTTGTCGTTGTTTGCTGCGGACGTGCGGCTCGTGTTCATCAACTGCAAGGCCTTCAACGCCGAAGGCTCCGACATTTGGCTTCTCGCCGATGAATTGCTCAAGACCTTTGAGAAGTGGCACTATGACTGGTTCTTGTGTCCTACAGCGTGGCTCAAATTGGCACCGACAGGAAGCGTGGACGACGATCGCAAGCTGACCAAGAAATTCCGTTCCGATGGGGAAGACGCGTTTGACTTGTGGTCGCCATGGCAAACTGGCTGCTGCATCTGCCGTAGCAATGCCGACAGTGACAAGCTCATTTTGTGTGATCGATGCGATGGGGAGATCCACATGTTCTGCTCGACACCAGAACTCACCGAGTTGCCAGAGGGCGAGTGGTATTGCCAGTTTTGCGAAGTGCGCAAAGAGTACGAGGACAAAGTACAGGCTACGCGGGACGAACACCAACGACAGCAAGAAACTGCAATCACCACAGCCGGCGACGAGGTGGCCGCGTCGAGTCTACCTGTGGCGTCACCGAAGGCGGCTGACGTGGCGCCTTCGCTTGCTCCTAGCATTCTCTTCGCGCCGGTCGAAGAAGTGAAGAAGTTCAACCGCAACATCGCAGCCAAGCAGGATGTGTTGGCCACGCAGGCCCAGGCGACCACACCTACCAGCAGTGCGAAGGACCGTGCGACGTTCTTCTTGGTCAAATGGGTCGGCATGTCGATCCGGTATTCAACGTGGGAGCGGCCTGAAGATATCGGCGATGATGAACAAATCCAGCGGTATTTCAAGTTCAGCCGCTTGCCAACAGCCAAGGAAATCCATGACACCACGTGTCAATTGCCGTGCTGTGCACGCCGCAGCCAGCTCTTGACGAACAGCATTGCGGCGCCGCGATGCTGTGAGAAAGACAAGTTTTGCACACGTGGTGTGCAACATGACGGCGAATGCAGTCGGGAGATTAAGACGCTTGACAAGGCGTACGGTACGCACGCATTCCGCCACTTGCGGATGGTTGAACAAGTCAAAGCCCAGCTATTTGCGTTCCATTGTTTGTTGAACAACCACACGCCAGACAAGGAAGTGCTCAAGCAATGTGGTGCATTCACCAATGCCTATGTGTGCAAGAAGCAATACCTTCATGCGTCGTTGAAAGCCAATTATTTGCAACTGAACAAGCACGAGCAAGAGGACGAAGACTACTCGGAAGGAGAAGCTGGTTCCGAATCGGACGACGATGATAATTACGAAGATGAAGTTGATGAAGACGACTTGGCGTTCCGCTTTCGACGCGCCGCGACCAGTGCGACGCTTTACTCGGGTATGCTCGCTGACAATAACGACGGCGATGAGGAATCGTCCAGTAAGAAGAAAGTGGACGACGAAGTGAGTGAAGTGCTTGGCTCGCTCGTAGAGCATGTGGCACTTGGGTACCCAACGGCCCCACTGGAGAAAGTGGTGCTCAAGGTTACGTATAACTCGACGTACCCTGTGACTTCGTTCCGTGGCGTCAAATCGTTCACCGAGTATTGCGTGGCAATGGCGCGAACAAGTTTGGGTCTTGGTATGCGCCTTGGCTCGGCGGAAGATGGCACGTCGGTCGTACTCGGCTTCCAGTTGCTTCCGAACGGTATGGTCGGTCCAGCACAGGCATCACAGGCGATCACCGCTGGTGATGTACTGGCAGCAGTCAATAATGTCCCTGTCGCAGGAAAATCCTTCAAGGAGGTAATTGCAATGATCGCCAAGTCGGCCGAGTTCATCATGTTCCATTTCCACTCGTCTCGGCCAGCGAATGAATATCCAATCTACTGCCAAGCCAAGGCCGTGGTCATGCGTCGCGAAGGCTTGCACGAGAATGCGGTGGATCCTTCGGATTTTGTTCCCTACAGCTACAACGCCTACAAGCCAATTCTTCGAATCGGCGCCACGCCTCTTGCACCGGCCATTTCGACTGCTGTTGCCAACGCCAACTTTCTCACGCCGACAGGTCCGATGCAACACTTGTACGCTGGGATTGTCGACAACAGCATCGACCCACACGACCACTTCGCGAGCTTCTTGCCTGCTGATCGTGTCTCTAAGTCGGCTCGTGCCAAGAGAAGTGAAAAGAACGAGTTTGTGCCATACGAGCAATCGCCGACCTACAAAGGAGGACGTACACTACGTTCGTACCAAGTTGAAGGCTTGAACTGGATGGTCACAAGCTGGAAGCAGCAGCGGTCTTGTATTCTTGCCGATGAAATGGGGCTCGGTAAGACGGTCCAAGTTGTCTCGTTTATCGATCATTTGCGGTCGGAAGAATCCATCCGTGGACCGTACTTGATCGTTGTACCTCTGTCCACGATTCAGCACTGGCGGCGTGAAATTGAAAGCTGGACCGACTTGAATGTGTGTGTCTACCATGATATCGGTGACCACCGTGGTGGCAAATTCACGGCCAAGGATATGCGAGCTGTGATCCGGAACCAGGAATGGTATTACCCAGGACTTCCCAACTCGATCTTCAAGTTTAACATTCTCTTGACGACGTTTGAGACTATCCTCGCCGACTTTGAAGATTTTGAACATATCCATTGGCGGCTCATCGTCGTGGATGAAGCCCATCGGCTCAAGAGCGCCGGTTCGCGCGTGTTGAAGCAAATGCGCGTGCTCCATTGCGACAGGAAGCTGTTGCTCACTGGTACACCGCTGCAAAACAATACCCAGGAATTGTGGGTGCTTCTCAACTTTTTGGAGCCAGTCAAGTTTGATAATATGGAGGATTTCAACGAGAAATTCGGCAAGCTCCAATCGCAAGAACAAGTAACCGAATTGCAGAAATTGTTGGGTCCGTACTTGCTTCGACGTGTGAAAGAAGACGTGGAAAAGAGCATCCCACCAAAAGAAGAGACGATCATTTCCGTCGAGCTCACAACGTTGCAAAAGCAATATTATCGAGCGATTTACGACAAGAACAAGAGCTTTTTGTACCGAGGCACCAAGAATTCGTTGCCAACGCTCAACAATATCCAGTTGCAGCTTCGCAAATGTTGCAACCATCCATTTTTGATCAAGGGCGTGGAAGAGCGCGAGCTTGAAGAGCTTGGTGACAATCCAAACGCAACGGAGATCATGGAGAAGACAGTGCAGTGCTCTGGCAAGATGGTACTCGTTTCCAAGTTGCTGCCAAAACTCAAGAGAGAAGGCCACAAAGTATTGATTTTCAGCCAGTTCTTGAAACAACTGGATCTTCTAGAGCGATACTGTGAAGCTCACAGCTTTGGCTATGAGCGGCTTGATGGTACGACAAGTGGCAGCATTCGCCAAAACGCGATCGATCGGTTCTCGCGCCCAAATGCCAAGACCTTTGTGTTCTTGCTCAGTACAAAAGCTGGTGGTGTTGGTATCAACCTCATCGCTGCGGATACGGTCATCATCTTTGACAGTGACTGGAACCCACAGAATGATCTTCAAGCACAAGCTCGTTGCCATCGCATCGGCCAAAAGAAATCGGTCCAGATTTATCGTTTGGTGACGCGGAACACGTACGAAAGCGAGATGTTCGACAGAGCGTCACGGAAGCTTGGTCTAGAGCACGCCGTGCTGGGCACTGCGTCGTTCAGTGAGACCGCAGAGCAAATGGACAAGCCGTCGCCCGAACAACTCGTCGAGTTGTTGAAGCGTGGCGCGTATGCGTTGATGGAAGATGACGACACGGCCTCGAAACAATTTGCGGACCGCGATATTGAGACAATCCTCAAGGAAAATGCGCGCGTGCGGGTCGTTGGCCCGACCGGAGAGAAAACCACCGACGCTGGCGAGGATGGCGACCAGAAGCTCAACAGTACGCCACAAAAGAGCCGCAAACGCAAGTCGCTCGCTGGGATCGCGTTTGATCGGTCGTCATTTGTCGCTGATGGTTCGTCCGACTTGTCAGTGGATGATCCGAATTTCTGGGAAAAAGTGTTGCCCGGCGCGATGTCGGTCGAGATGCTCAGTGTCAAGTTGGATGACGGCAGTGCCTTGGCGTCGCGCCAGTCCAAGATCAAATTTATCAGCAACTTGGATATTTCATTGGGTGAATTGGTCGCCGATTTGCGAGCAGCTGCGATTGATGGAGAGGAAGGCACGACTTCGTCTCGCACGGCGTCGAATCTTGAGCATGAATACGATATTGCCATCCAGGTGCTGCATCGTATCACGACCAAACACAAGACCGATTTCTCGAATGACCAAGTGGATTTGGTGAAAGCGTACTTGGCGAAATTAGGAAAGTCCCGTGTGCGCAGTTGCCGCGCGATGCCACCGCCAAAGAAAGATTTGGGCTTTTTTGAAAGCGCCCCCAGTAAGAAGAAACGCGCCAAGATCGTCACCAATGAGGAGATTGAGATTGAATCGGAAGACGACGATGTGGATGACGACGATGACGACGATGCTGGCAAGAAAGGAAAGCGTGGAAAGATGGCAAAGGCCAAATCCGCTGCTGGTGGAATGTCTGCGACTGCTGTGCTTAAAGTGAAGAACCGCAAGCTGACCACCATCGCCCCTCCCATCGATGCTGCCGGTATGTTCCCAACGGGCGCCATCAATGAAAGCGACGATTTGTGTACGCTGTGTGGCGACGGTGGGCTCATCCTTCTTTGTGATGGGCCTTGCCATCGCTCGTTCCATTTGGAATGTATTGGCATGGACACGGAACCGGATGATGACAAGTGGCTCTGCCCGGATTGTGCTGCTGGCCGCCACATGTGTTTGATTTGCAAACAAGTCGGTGAAATGGGCGCTGAGTTTGGTGTGATCCAGTGCTCCGTGGCCAAATGCGGACGGTTTTACCACAAAGGATGTCTCACCAAGCACCATCGCGTGGAGTGGCTCGGTAAGAAACGTTTTCGATGCCCAAGCCATTTTTGCCATGGGTGCCCGCAAGACAAACAGCTTGCAGCGTTGGCGGCGGCGACCAAGTTGGCCACCAAGACAAAGAAAGGACCTGCTGTGGAACCTGTCGTGGGCTGCATCCACTGTGCGCACTCACTGCATTCACGGTGTATCAAACCGACCGATCAAGTGGTGCGGCTGTCGCCCAACCTGATGATCTGCGCCAACCACTTGCGCCGTGCAAAGCCTGCAGCAACTGCACGTGGTGGTTCCGCCACCAAGGCGTCCAGACAAAGTAATAGTGGCGAGGCTGCTGGTGCTCTTATTTCAACAGTGACAGCGCCTTCTAAAGCCAAAGCCCGTGCTCGAGAGGCTGAAAGTGATGACGATGAAGACGCTGCACCCAAGAAAAAGGCCAAGGTGATCGTACCGGCTGTGAAGACATGTGGGCTGTGCCGTCGTGGCGAAGAGAAACCAAAGCACGTCGGCAAGACAATGACAACGGCCATTGAAGGGCCATTGATCGAAGCACCCGTGCGCTTGCAGTTGCAAGACAAATCGGTCGAGCTCGTGTACCTCCATATGAATTGCGCGTTACATTCGCCTGAAGTGTACGTGAAACCCGACGGAACCTTTTGTAACCTCACGCGTGCGATCAAGCGAGGCCGACAACTTGCTTGCTCAAAGTGCAAAGAGCGTGGTGCAACAGTGGGCTGCGTCGTGGATAAATGCCGTTGCAACTACCACGTGCGCTGTGCCGTGGAAAGTGGCGGCGAGTTCATCGACTCGCCGTACACTTTGTACTGCAAGGAACACGCCGCGGAAAAGCATAGTGAACCCAAGACGTACTGCTCGTGTGGCACCACCGACGGCGAGGACAAAACACTTTTGCTCGAGTGTGGCTCTTGCCAAACCAAGTTCCATGCCAAGTGTGTCAACATGTCGGAACGCCAAGCCATGCGCAAGTCGAAGGAAAAGAACTGGCTGTGTGCCCACTGCGATGGCGAAGCGGTCAAGGACAACAAGCCGACGCCAACGACGGCCACAATGACAGTGACACCGAAGAAAGAACGACAAGTTGCGGAAGTGTCCACACCAGTGCCGATGCCGCCAACGAAGAACGTGACACGCACAACCCCAGCGAAGACGACGCCAGCCAAGGCTACAACTGACAAGGTCACGCCAGCCAAGGCCACGCCGACCAAATCCACGCCAGCCAAGGCAACGCCGACCAAATCCACACCATCCAGAACGACACCACCCAGAACCACACCTGCCAGGAAGGCAAATGTGAAAGAAGTTGTGACAAACGACGAGGAAGACGTAAATGAAGTTGAACCCAAGTCATCAACGAAGGAGGACGACGAAGAACCAGAAAAGGAAAATACCGTGAGTGCGCGAAGCGTCAAGAGGCAAGAGTCGCTGCCCCCGCCGATGCCAACTCGAACAGGTCGCAAACGAACTCGCAAGCCAATCACGCCCAAGAGAACCGTGCCGATCTCGCTCATTTCGCCACACATGGGCATCGATGGCTCCAATTCCGATTAAGTACCGGTAGTTTTTGTTTTAGTGTTTGTTTCATCTATTTTTTTTGGAATTTACAGTACAATCGCCATCAGACATCAGAACACTATTACCGGATACCACGAGAGGAAGATTCTTGTTTTCGGAAAATGGAGAATTTTTTTGAAATGGATATCCATATTTTTACGAAATACTGTACTCATCCTCTTCCTCTTTCTTTTTCTTTCTCTTTGTTTTGGTACCTTGGCGTCAGCATAAATACTCGCCCTTCTCCTTCTTCTTCCTCTTTCTTCTTCTTGGTACGCTCCTCCTTACTGGATCGCACAGCCAAAGAGCTCTTCTCGGTGTGGCTGGGTCGTCGCGAGATCAAATTCGTTGAGGTTTTTCATGGCCACAGCGACGTTGCTCATGAAAAAAGGCCGCCAAATTTTCTTGTACAAGAACCGCGACGTCATGGGCAACATGCCTTGGAACGACTGCTGCTCGGCCTCACCGCCCCACACTTTGCTTCGCTCCACGATCCACGGGATCACGACTTTCTTGGCATGGATCGCACGGAAAAGACGCGGCATCACGTACCCTTGGAAGGTTTTCTCATTGAATGCTGCGGCCATCGCTGGGTGGAGCGTTTTTTCTTCCAAGTTGAGCACGGCATGGAGCGTCATGTTGAGCCGACGGATGCTTTTCTGAAGCGTATCCAGAGGCACGAGCCACGCGGCACGGTCCAGTGACTGGGTGGTGGGAGTCGTCCTTGTTGGTGGCAAGAGAGCATGCTGCTGGGCCTGGATCTGCGCGAGCAGTCCGTAGATCTCTTCGTACGTGCGCTGGATTTCCTGCTTTGTCGAGTGTTTCAACTTGATCAGCGGGTGGAGCACTTTGAGCTTGATATCGTTTTGCGACGTGACGTATTCGACAAAGTACGTCTTGAACCAGGCAAAAAACGCACTCGTGTGGTGTTCCAGAGTTTCCACGTGCTGCTCCTTGTGGGATTGCTCCAAGAAGCGGTCCATCACATAGAGCGCATGGCGGATTGGCTCGTGGATCCCCAATAAGAATCGGATCGACCAGCTCCAGTCGAGTCTCTCGACAAAGACACTGGAAAAAATGATCGACCCATTCTTTGCAGACGGCGGTGGCACCGCGGTGTCGATACTGAGCGGTGGAGGAGGAGCCAGACCACCAATTCCACCGACACCACTAGCACCACCACGATGGCGAGAAGAAGCGGTTGCTGCGTGGCTGTTCTTTTTATTCGATTTCGATTTGACTTTGCCTGTGGCTTTGATGATTTGGAGACTCGACGTGCGCTTGAGTTCCAGTGGCCCACTGCTCTGGAATGAACTGGACGCGAACGAAGCCTCGGCGTCATCGTGCTCGGGCGATTCCTGCTCTGGCTCGACGTCGTCCTCTTTATCGTCGTCGTCATCCTCATCTTCATCGTCTACTTCCGTGAGCAGACCGCCTTCCGCGATCATACTGGCGCGTAGCACTGGTGCCGATTGGGGCACAAGCGGACGTTGAAGGCTTTGGATGGGCGACACGATGCGTCGTGACTGCTGCTCTTGTTCTTCTTCCTCCGAGAGCCGTGACATATTGTCGCTGTGGCCACCATAACCATGAGCCCAAATATTGACGCGCTCGGTCGTAAACTGCGGGTATTCGCTTCGAAATTCCAAAACCGTGGTGAGCACATGGGCGACTTGGGAGATATCGATGAGCTTTTGCTTGTTCGGGTTGCGACGGCGGCGTGTGGTGCGCACGCCCGTGGCAGTGGCGATGCGGGTCATCACTTGGTTTTGTTCCTCCAAGGCATCAAGGTTGCACCAAATATTATCGTAAAAGTCACACAGATAAGACGATTCTTGCGCGCGCATCGCAGTGATCGGACCGGCTTTGGTCGCTGGCGCTCGCTGGGTCGTTGTCGCTGTTCGTGGACGGAAAGAGGACTTGGTCATGGTACCAAAGCGGTGCTGCGACGGAACCGTCGAGCGAAGCGGACCTGTGATAGAGACAGAGGCCGAGATAGATAGATATAGAGAGAGCGGTCTGTCAGCGCACAATCCACAATAGAAGCTGAGCTCGTTTGTTTTTCACTCACCATCGCCACGGAATGAAACGGTCAGCGGCATCGTCAGTGGAGCAGACTCAAGACAGTAGCGATGGCAACGGGTTCACGTTTGGGTTGATACTGCTTTGTGTAGCAGTGGATGTATACGACGGCCGATTGACGAGACGTGGTGTAGAACTGGCGGCAGCTCGGGGGCAGCCCACAACTACAACGATCTCGGTCGGTACTGGCGGGGGCGAGATGTCAGTTAATTCGTAATGGCGACGCGCGCACACAGTTCCAGCAATTCGTCCTGCTCACACAGGCCACCCAAAAAACAAATCACTCCAGCGACGGCGCGACACACTCTGCGCAATCCAAAATGGCGGGTTGGTATGTCTTGTGTGTGACACCACGATGGACGGGCTTTGCCTGTGCTTGGGAAGCAGGGGAAGCGAATTCGCTGGACTTCACCAAGCCCTTGTGCTTCCGTGATAGCAAAAACAAATGGCGGTGCTGTTGTCTGTGTTGAATGTGGAACGGACTTGTATTTGTAAAGGACCAGCTTGGTGGCAGGTGCTTGCTGTGGCTTCCGTTTGTTCTTCCAGGAAGTCCCAACCCCTTCCAGGTGGTCTGTGTTCCGTGCTGTCATACTTGGGATAAGACAATTCCGGGAAAGGACATTCACCACCATCACTCTTTTGCAAATGGAGCCATCTCATTTCAGCCAATCAATGGACACAAAGGAGAGAGTGGTACGTTTTCACTGGATGAAATTTTGCAAATTTTGGGGTTGGGAACTTCTGCACCCAGCTGGCGCTCCAGCATGTATGGAGGCTGGTGAGTAACTCAGCCATCAGAGCAGAAGGTGATGACCAGGCTCATGTTGTCGATCGTAGAGCTCTTCAGGAGCTGCACTGTGTACACACAGCACACCGCTGTGTACTGTAAACACCAATGGTATCATGTAACAGTGCACTGCAGTTACTTACCGGTATGCGTATGCTGTCCTGCACTGAACACTGACGCCTCGTTCATAGACGGGCTTGCGAACGCACAAGGGATTAAAAGTGGAGCTGCGTTGAAATGGAACCCAGTCATCTCAGCTTTTGCCTCTTATCGCGGACATTGATACAATAGAACACTGTCTAGGATCATCTTACCATCCCATCCGATCAAGACTTCAACAATCCATTGGCAAAACCAAAATTCAACGACCGTGAATTGATGAAGCCAAACAAACCGTCCAGTACTCTACATGATGTTCTCTATACATCTGACATCGAACACGAACACGGTTCGGCAGCCGTGGGCATCTTTTCCATGACAGGATATATGCTGCTGGTATCACGGTGTACCCAGCGTCAGAGATTTTAGGATCCCTTGTTGATTGTAGAAACAAGCAAATCCTCCGGATCTTGTTGACCACCAAGCAGCAGCGGGTGGCTGGGTGCCACAACACCCGCGCTTCGTAGCCGCTCGATCATTGCCGTTTCGATTTTTTGCATTTGGAGATTGATCCAGCTTTCGCCGTCATGCGTAAATTGATCCGTTCGGATGGTCAAGAAGCCTGGGACAAACAAAAACACATGAGCTTTTGTTGTTGTTATTCATAAACCGTTCGTAAAAACCCACCGTGTGTGTTGCCAAACAAAATGTCTGTCGAATAGCGGTCGCCGATCATCACAAGCTCTTGCGCGTCGACGCCAAAGTATTCCGTCACATGCTCCATGCCGCCAGGTTTCTATCACAGAATACATTCGTAATTAGAGATGAAACTTGTTGGTAAATGGGGCACGTCCAAGAGGAGCGGAAGAAATAAAACGTAAAACGTGTACCTTTTGATTGTGCCTCAGTACAGCGGCCTGCAACTCGGCCTCAATTTGGGCCGCCTTCGTGAAGCCTGGGTCATCGCTTGAGCCAGCCGAGTTGGAGAAGATCAAAACGCGATCTCCAAAGACGCGCTTGCACTCTTGGAACGATTGCTGTGCAGTAAGACATGAACACAAAGCGAGTGGCATACTTTAGGAACAGCGAGATTTACATGATGCATCTTGCTTCCTTTCTATTACTGAACCTGCAAATGTGGTGCGATCTCGTGGTGATGCGGGATCGTCAGTGTGTTGTCCTTGTCGAAGACCACGCCTTTGAAGCCGCGGTCTCGAAGTGACTGGAAAGACACGTCATTTAAATCTGAATAAGAAGTTCAAAAAAAAAAGATCAGCCATTTGTTTTCAAGGCCACAAAAAAACCATGACGAGATGCCGCCACTCTTCTCGGAGACTGCGGGCGCCGTACACATACCTTTGACTGACAGATGCGGCAGCAGCAGCTCTGGCTGCCGCATCCACGCGCGGCAAAACTCGGTCACGCCGCGCAGATTCAATCCTTTCACCACCATTCCGACCAGTGGAGGATGAGCATTTTTTTTGTGGCTTGTCAAATTGAGATACGATTGGATCGTATTTTGGCAAATCATATGCCGTCTAAGAAAATTAATCGACATTGATTGGAGGAACCATTTTAAGTTGAACCTATTTTGAACCAATCAAAACCATCTTATGTGATGTCAGTGATGTCCCCCTTTTTGTCACAACTCGCTCTCTTTGCGGTGAACACAACGAACGCATTGGAGGTTGGTCGAAACGCCATCCACATCAGCGACCCACACCAGCTCGCTGACTTTTCGCGCCGCGATTTCTCCACGGGAACACATCGTACCACACATCCAAGTAGCTCATTCGAATCGCGTGTATCTACTGCATCCATTGAGACCAAGTTGTAGTCGTGGG
>JAADWJ010000564.1:0-15867 GCA_023336165.1 Pythium monospermum | reverse complement strand
GGTGAAGAAGGTTGAGCACAAGAAGGTGGAGGCCAAGAAGCCAGCCCACAAGGAGGTGAAGAAGGTCGAGCACAAGAAGGTTGAGCACAAGAAGGTGGAGGCCAAGAAGCCAGCCCACAAGGCCCACACGGCCGTGAAGAAGGTGGTGGTCCACAAGGCCGCGGCCAAGAAGCCAGCCCACAAGGATGCCCACAAGAAGGAGGAAGTCAAGAAGACGCACCACTAAGCGTAGCCTCAAAGGCACTACGTGCGCGAGTGACACAAGATCTGTCAAGTATGGGTGGTGAACCTATGCACATATTTCGTTTTTGGATGAAAACGTCGAAGTACCAGTATCATTAAATACAGGAGTCCGTCGTTTTCTGTTGGTTTGCATTCGTCTTGTTTGCCATTGCTTATTCTAATTGCCTCTGTCTGGGACGGCGCACATGTCTCTTGTGAGCTGCTCGCATGGATACATTTGTTGGTTCCGTTGGGATCTTATTTTTGATTTCTGAGCTGTTGGTTGGAATTCGTGGGATCCAAAAAGAGCCAACGTTTGCATGGATGGGTTCTCGTTTGGGTTCATATACGGATATAATCTGGATATAGTACTGATACATGGATAGTATCCACTCCTGATGAGCAAATCATCCAATATGCTGAAGAAAAATCCGGATATGCTGAAGAAAAACTTGGCTATTTTCGGGCCACTTCAACGGTCGCGTTGTTCTATTTATTGTTCATCGGTACAGCACTGCCCATGCGATTGTGACGCTCCTCTAGATCCTTCGATCACAAGAGACGAGCAGCAGCTTCCTGGTGCCGGTAGGCAGATCATCACGCTGCCCACTGTTGATCCTCATTCAGCGATTCGCCTTGCCGTTGACAATCTTCCAACTCTCTGATCTCGACTTTTGCAAACCATGTTTGCAACCAAGCTTGGACTGATCGCTGCGGCTGTAGCGGTCGCATTGGGCCACGCCGCGGCTGCGCAAGAGACCACGTTCTTAACGGTTCATACGGTCGACGGAGAGACGACCGTCAAGCTTCAGCCATCTCTGGAGGACTACGTCTACGATGCCAGTGGAAGTGAAGGTTTGCAACCAGGTGAAGACGAAGATCCAGAACCATCATCCAGCAGCGACAGCGCCAGCGGCAGTGGCGACCGTGGGTCATATCCAGACCACGATGGCTCCTCCTCGACGGCAACCGCAGAAGAACCAGGAGGAGACGAAACGGTGGACCTTTGCCTGAGCGGGTGGACGCAAGCGCATGTGATTGGCATGGAACACGCCTTCTTCTGTGTGGACGGTACCCCTTGTGGCGGAAATGTTATTGGCGTTTGCCCGTGGGCTCAAGAAGGGCTTCCGTTTGGCTCTTTCTGTGACGCGGTCTCGCCTGGCGTAGTTGGGTGCCGTCCAGGTACGGATCCATCCCTAGGTGGTGGAAGTGCCAGCAGCAGCAGCAGCAGCAGTGGAGATGGCAGCCACGCCTGGTCGGGAGATGATGAAGAAGGAGAAGGCAGCCACGCCTGGTCGGCAGAAGGAGAAGGCAGCCACTCCTGGTCAGGAGAAGGAGAAGGAAGCCACACATGGTCGGGAGAAGGAGAAGACGAAGAAGGAGAAGGAGAAGGCAGCTACGGGTGGGGCGATGACGCCGTCACGTCGCCACCTGATGACGACAGCCACGGCTCGGGGGATGACACGCTCACTGCTCCACCAAAAGCCGACGGAAGCCATCCATGGGATGGTGACAACACGGATACTCCGTCCCCTCGGCCACCAGCAGGAACACCACCAGATGAAGACACGCCTTCGCCACGGCCACAAGCAGGGACGCCTCCAGAGGGAACTGGCGACAGTGACGGCAGCAGTGATGATACGATTTGCTCAGGCGAAGGCATCTCGGCGATGAGCGTGGAAGGCGTCGAGGGGATCTTTTGTGTGACTGGCCAGCCTTGTGTCGCGACGTTCAAAGGTTCGTGTCCGGTCGCCCAAGACGGACTGGAATACGGCTCGTACTGTGGTACCGTGCTCTCAGGCGTCTTTGGCTGCAAGCCGATGACAAAGGAAATGTACGACAACGACCAAATCCCAGACGATGACAGCAGTGAAGACACCGTCAGTGGCAGCGGCAGCGACAGTGACGATAGTGACGAGGGTAGCGACAGTGACAGTGACAGCGAGGTCATTGTGATCTGTCGTGGCCTTGGCGAGTTCCCCATGAGCGTCGAAGGAGTGGAAGGCACGTTTTGTGTGGGTGGTCAGTCCTGCGTGGATGACATCATGGGCGAGTGTCCTGGGCCACAGAGCGGACTTGAGTTTGGCGCGTACTGTGGCACTGTCGCCTCGGGCGTCTTGGGCTGCAAGGCCTACACTGAGGAACAGCCGACCGTCGCGCCGTTCTGCAGTGGCGAAGGCGACTCGCAAATGAGCGTCGAAGGCGTCGAGGGGATCTTCTGTGTCAACGGCCAGCCGTGTGTCGCTGACATTGACGGTGCCTGTCCAGGTCCTCAAGAGGGCCTCGAGTTTGGTGCGTACTGTGGCACCGTCGCCTCGGGCGTGCAGGGGTGCAAGGCCAACACGTCGATGGTCATCAAGAAGAAGAAGATGCTACGAAGCGAGAACAACCAACACGTGGACGCCAAGACCCACCACAAGTCCAAGACCCATAACAAGCACTGAGACGGTGGGAGGTTGGTTGACTGTGATGAAAAAAAGAGGAGAAAAACCGAAGGATTCCCCACCAAATAAAACTATTGTATTCATTCAAACGATTCTTGCCTCTGAAGACTTATTGCACGTAGTGGCGCATGTGTTATGCAGAATTCGATGCAAAAAGAACCATAACGTTAGCTGGTACCAAACAGAATCTGAAAAAAAAAAATGGTTTCCAGCTGAGGTTCGAGGCAATTATATGGGCAGCCACGCCGTTGCTGTTGATGAATTCAAGTCCCAGGACTCGTGATGAGAAACCTTCAAGCACCTGACCAAGGGTGCTTGAGCACATTTCTATGGCTTCATACACATGGCTTATCTTTTGTCCCAGAGATTGGATTGGGTTCACAAACCACGTGGATGATTTGGGTTGCTGATTCCGTAAAATACGATGATAAATTTTCATCTCCCCGGTAAACTACAAAAAACCTGATTTGGTTGTTGCATTTTATCCACATTTGTGCTGACCTGATTTTCAGATTTTCCTGCAAAATCATGCGGATTTCAACACAATATCGAGATTATTGCCTGAACACCTGGATTGAACCCACACTGGACCCGACCCCTATCGATGCATTGACCAGCAAAATCAGTTGAGGCTTCTATTCAAAGCATATTCCAGCGTTGCATACATAGTAGATTCCAGTCAACCATCTCATTCGAACCGGTACGGTACGCGTTCCTCCTCTGGATTCGATCTCCATCAGAGGAACCTGGTGCAAAAATCGACAAGCTCACCTCTTTGAGGAGGTCATTTGGAGCTCCTCATTCGGCGATTTCCCTCCCAGCAAGAAGATCTCCTCCTCCACCACCCTCCTCTCCCCTCCTCCATCAGAATGTTTGGCAAGAAGCTTATCCTCATCGCGGCGGCGGTCGCGCTCACCGTGAGCCACGTCGCGGCTGTGGAAGAAGCCACCCACATCAAGGTCCACGTCTCGGCGCCTCACCACAAGGCGGCGGCCCACAAGGCCGTGCCACACAAGGCGGCTGCGCATAAGGCAGTCCACAAGCCTGTCCACAAGGCCGCTGCGCACAAGCCTGTCCACAAGGCGGTCACCCACAAGAAGCAAGAGAACGTCACCGACAGCCACGAGTGGACCGAGGAGTCCTCGGGCGAAGGAAGCGAAGGCGGCGAAGAAGTGATCGACATTGAGATCATCACTGACGGCAGCAACACTGGTGCTGAAGGCGACAACGGCCATGGCCCGATCGCCGAGACCTACTGTATCGAAGGCTGGTCCGAGATCAGCGTGGAAGGCGTGGAAGGCAAATTCTGCGCGTACGGCGACGTCTGTGTCGCGGACATTGACGGCTCATGCCCAGAGCCCCAGTACGGTCTGGATTTTGGCGCGTACTGTGACGTCGTGGAGACGGGTGTCATGGGCTGCAAGCCTGTGACCGAGCAAATGTGGTGGGAAGCGCAAGGCAACGACGATGGCGAGATCGGCAGCGGCGGTGTCTGCGGCGAAGGCGCCTCGCCAATGTCTGTGGAAGGTGTCGAAGGCGTCTTCTGTGTGGAAGGCCAGGCCTGTGTCGCCGACATTGACGGTGCCTGCCCAGCTGAACAGGACGGCCTGGAGTACGGCGCGTACTGTGGCACCGTGCTCACTGGTGTCAAGGGCTGCAAGCCAGTGACCGAGGAGATGTACAACACCCACTCGATCCCAACCGGTGACAATGAAGAAGGTACCGTGGAAGTCGACATTTGCATCGGCGACGATGCCTCGCCTATGAGTGTGGAAGGTGTGGAAGGTGTCTTCTGCGTCGAAGGCCAGGCCTGTGTGGCTGATATCTTGGGCGCCTGCCCAGGACCTCAGGACGGTCTGGAGTACGGTGCCTACTGTGGTACCGTCGCGTCGGGCGTCAATGGCTGCATCCCATACACCGAGGAAGCGCCAGTCGAGGAGCCAACCGAGGAGGACTTTTGCTCGGCCGAAGGCGACTCGCAGATGAGCGTGGAAGGCGTGGAAGGCATTTTCTGTGTCAACGGCCAGGCCTGTGTCGCGGATATCGACGGTGCCTGCCCAGGACCTCAGGATGGTTTGGAGTACGGCGCCTACTGTGGCACGGTCGCCTCGGGTGTCAAGGGCTGCAAGCCAAACACCTCGAAGCTCATGGCCAAGCACCACAAGGTCGTCAAGCACTTCACCAAGAAGCACCACGCCAAGGCCCACAGCGCCCACGTCGCCAAGGTCAACACCAAGAACCACGCGGCCAAGAAGACCGGCCACTCGATCAAGGTCGTCAACGTCCACGCGGCCAAGAAGACCGTGGAGCACAAGAAGAAGGTCGTCGCCCACAAGAAGCACTAAGCTTTGCAGGCAACGACCCACCTCCAAGGTGGTTGGGAGACAACAAACAAAGTAGTAATACTTGAAAGTAGTAGTATGTTCCTTTTGTAAAAAGAAAAACACCTTTTTTCAGTATTGGTCTTCTTTTGTTTTTTTGTGCTTCGTGCCGTGGCCCACAGCTATCATACGGCCCGTGAGTAGCGTTACAGTAGAATGTGAGAACAAGATCCTGACGAAAGAAGGCGTCCTTCTGAACACAACAACATGCTCTTGTTAGCACAGCTGGATGACAAGAACTGGTTGGACTTTTAGTAGTAGACCGCAGTTGGATACAACACTACTGTAGTACTTCAGTGGTCTGTGCTGCTGCTGGAGGTATCCGTCCTTCCTGCAGAGATGAGATGATCCGCCAATGGGTGGGTCCTAACCCTAACTCAGGTTCCGGTCTGTGTGGATGTGGATACACTGAGTAAATGTATGTGGCCGTTGTAACACTGCGACGATGGGTCATGAAGCCACTTGAAGTATATTCTGCACGGTACCCACGTGAGACCAGAATCCTGATTTTGATACTGAGACAAAAATGAGCGTGACTTCTGCCTCATACGACGCTGGACAAACCCAAACTCCTCTGCCATTCTGTGGTTCCTCATTCCGCAATTGTCCACCACAACAACAACAACAAGACCTCCTCTTCTCTCCCCTCATCTTCCTCCCCAAACACCATGCTTGGCTCCAAAGTTCTCCTCCTCTCCGCCGCTATCGCGCTCACGCTGAGCCACGTCACGGCTACTGGACAAGCCACCACCCACATCAAAGTGCACAAGGTCGCCATCCACAAGAAGACGCCAGCCAAGGACGTGTCGCCAAAGGATCTGTGTATCGAAGGCTGGACACCCATGAGCGTCGAAGGCGTGGACGGCTTGTTCTGCACGTACGGCGAGGCCTGTGTCGCCCACATTGACGGCTCGTGCCCAGAGCCTCAGTACGGCCTGGAGTATGGCGCGTACTGTGATGAGGTGCAGACCGGTGTCATGGGCTGCAAGCCACTGACCGAGGAAATGTGGTGGGAGGCGCTTGGACATGACGGCACCGGCGGCGTCTGTGGTGAAGGTGCTTCGCCCATGAGCGTGGAAGGTGTCGAAGGCGTCTTCTGTGTGGAAGGCCAGGCCTGTGTCGCCGATATTGATGGTGCCTGCCCAGGTCCTCAGGATGGTCTCACGTATGGTGCGTACTGTGGCACGGTCGCCTCGGGTGTCAAGGGCTGCAAGCCGAACCCCTCGAAGCTCATGGCCAAGCACCACAAGGTCGTCAAGGCTGTCAAGAAGCACTAAAGCAGCGAATAGTCAGTGACACACAGGTGGCCCGATGATGCAACTGCACGCACGTAATTCGTGTATGAAGGCGTCAAGCGCCTGGCTATATCCCTTCGCATTCTTCCCCATCCAGTTTCTTTCACAGTATTCTTCCAAAAAAATATTTTTTTGCAATTCAAAAACTCTTCTTTTTCTTTTTTTTGTGTATTTGGCTGAGATTCTCATCATCGAAAAGACCCAAAAGATTGTGGAGAGGCTCGCCAAAGTCGACGATATCATTTGAATACCCGTGGCTTGGTTGAGGCTCGCCCACTCGGTCTCTGTGGCCCTCACTCAGGCAATCAAATATCTCGTGTTCTGTATGTGGTAGGCGTTGGCACATGAAGGCACCCCATCGGAAGCATTGTGCTCCCCACCTGGGTCCGCTGATACGATACTGTAGCGATGGGATGTGCGTGTTGTAAATGGGGGGTACACTGTAGTGTACGTACAGCCCATCCAAGTCCGGCCCTACGATGATTGATGGATGCTGGATTCAGTCCAAGAGACCATGGGTGCACATCGCCAGCAAGGCCACGACACCTGCTCCTCTATTGTAGCTGCTCAGTCGGCGACTTTCCCCCCTCAGAAAATAGCAAACAAAATCTCCTCTTCCCAACACCATGTTTGGCTCCAAAGTTTTCTTCCTCTCCGCTACTGTCGCGCTCTCTGCCTGCTGCGTCGCCACCATCCAAGAAGTCCCCACCCAGGGCAGAATCCAGGCCCCCGAGGAAGACGCCAAGGCGGCTGCGTCCCCCAACCACAAGTGTATCGAAGGCTGGACGCCCATGAGCGTGGAAGGTGTCGAAGGCGTCTTCTGTGTGGAAGGCCAGGCCTGCGTGGCCAACATCGAAGGAGCCTGCCCAGGTCCACAACCTGGTCTGGAGTATGGATCAACCTGTTGCACGGTCATCTCGGGTGTCAAGGGCTGCAAGCCAAACTAAAAGACGATCAAGCAGGGCTGCCAAGAGTCACTCAGCTCAAGTAGCCTTGGTTCCCCGGTTACGATTCAATAATCAAGAAAAATCTGAGCACATACTTGCGAGTACTTTTTTTTTTTTGGTTTTTAGAAACAAAAATCTATTTGGCCACACGGAATTGCTGCAGCATTTCTTCTTCCATGAGATGCACATCACCGGCGATCACGAGGCAGTGAAGTGGCTCGCCAAAGTCCACAGTACGCAGCTCATCGATCGTTCCAGCGACAATTTTCTGGTCTTTTTGGCCAAGCCGCGCCATGCCGACACAAAGCGTATCCTTGGAGTAGGCGCCTTCTTGGCGTTTTTCTTCAATCTCAATGAGCTGCTCCAGCGCTTGGTTCACGGTCATGAACCGTGGCGGCAAGTACACGATCTTGCCACGCGCCATGGCGTCAAAATCGGGTTCTTTCACCTTGATATCGAGCAGACAAAGCGTATGCATGCCGCCCTTTTTGTTGTACAACATCTTGTCGTAAAAGCTATCCGGACGCCACTCCTCCCGGAAAAAGGGGATCGAAATCGTTTGCCCAAACGAATACAGTTGCAGGCCACAAGAGGCCGCAGCGCCCATGACCGAGGCATTATGGATCACTTCCACTTTGATCTCGAGCTCCTTGGCGCGCAAGATCAAGTCGGTATGTGTGGTCGCGCACAATGGGTCGCCCACGACAAGGAACGCGACGTCATTATCCTTGGCGTCGTCCAAGATTTGGTCCGCGCCGGTCTCCACGCAATCGCGGTCCGCGAGGATCACTTCACGGCCGTAAAATTCGCCCTACAAAAGAGAAAAAGGTCAGTAACTTTGACCGCGATCGGATTGTGTTCTTCTGTACTCACCAGTGTGTTGTGGTTGATGCCCAGCACCGACGTGTAGTTTTCCAAGAAGACTTTCTTGCACTTCTTGACCGCGTTCAGCCCTCGCAGCGTGATATCCTGCTCATCGCCGAGCCCCAATCCGATCACATACAACACCATCTTTGGTTGCTTTTTTTGCTTTTTGATCCCGTCGCCAATCAAAAATGTTTGCCATGGTATTATTGACCCCATGGGGTACAATTGATGAAAAGCAGCTTCTATTAGGGTTAATTCAGTACCACAAGGGCAAGAGTCAAGAAGAAAACAAAAGCGGAAGGCGGAAGGACAATGGCGAATGCGACGGATATCCACGCGCAGAGCGTGCATGGCGTGAATCCGCAGCATCTGATCGAAAAGATCATGCGCAATCGCATCTATTCGAGCGTGTACTGGAAAGAAGAGTGCTTTGGGCTCACGACCGAGACGCTCGTGGACAAAGCGATTGAACTGCAATATTTTGGCGGCACATTTGGTGGCAACCAACAGCCCACGCCATTCCTGTGTTTGCTTCTGAAGATGCTGCAACTGCAACCAGAGATTGAGATCGTCAAGACGTTCATCGAGAATGGCGACTACAAGTGCGTCTGTCTGTCTTTCTGATGATGTCATATGAAGATATGGAGGCAATTTGTTGACTGGGCTTTTGTGGATGTATTGCCACTGTAGATATTTGACGATCCTCGGCGCTGTGTACTTGCGGCTTGTCGGTCGACCGCTGGATGTGTACAAGCTGTTGGAGCCTTTGTACAGCGACTACCGGAAGATCCGCAAGCGCAATGTGATGGGTACGTTCTGTTGCTTGGTCCCTATGTCACTGACGCTGCGGGCTTATGAAGTTGCTGGTTATGTTATGATCTGCTATCAGGATGGGAAATCTCTCATGTGGATGAAATCGTGGACGCGCTGCTGACGGAAGAGTACTATGTTGATCTCGCGTTGCCGCGGCTCATCGACCGGGAATATTTTGAGAAAAACGAGTCGCTCCCGCCACGGAGAAGCCCATTAGAAGAGGAGCTGGACGGATCCGACGATGAGGATGAAGATGATGAAGATGACGACATGGAAGATGATAGTGACGCAAACAAGGAATGAAAAAGTTGGCGCTGAATGTAAGAGTATTACTACAGTATAAGAAACTATTGGTTCATCGGTTTGTTTTATTATATTGTACCGGTATACGATAGCGCTTGGCATACTTGTATATCACAACCAGCCGCCACCAGCTCAACGTCACAAATGGGTTTTGGTTTACTTGTCGGAGTGGGCGTTCACTGGGTTAGAGGCCAAGTTCTTGATGCCCATGCGGTGCGAGGTCCAGTCCGAGCGGTCACGGAGCGCCTTGTCTGGGTTCATGCGCACATCGCGGTTCCACTTGACGTCGGGACTCGAGGTCAAGTGGCGAGTGCCAAAGGTGAAGCACATCACGGCGCCGGCGCCGATACACGCGATGAGCGGGTACGTCTATTGTAGGGAGGTGGAATGGCGGAGGGGATTAGATCGTTTGACAGAGGGACGAGTGGCTTTCTTTCTACCAAGGAGTCGCTTACCGATGGGTCACTGAGCCACTTGGAAGACTTGGAGGCGGCGCGGGCAGCCATTGTGTGTTAGTTTATGAAGGAGTCGACTTGTTTGCTGGAGAGAGAAATGTCGAATGAAGAGGGAGCAATGAGGAGTGGAGCCTATCCTCAGGAGGGAGGGAGAAAGAAGGATGGAAGCTCAAGAAAAGACGAGCGAGCCTCCTTTTTGTTCCTGATGATCAGGCTGATCCGCCGCTTGCTTTCCTGCGTGCGGCGTTTCAATCAGCTGAAGGATGGGTGTTTCCAGACTTCAAGGTGGGAAGTTTACAAAACCTGCAATAACGAATACATGGCTGGACTGGCACCGGATTTGGCGGAAAGGTGTTGGTCATTGTAGATCTATTGAATGCTCTGTATTGTAATACCTGTCGATAGTTGATACTGTGAAAGAATCATGGTTCGAAATATATATTGTGAGAGGTACCATGAAGTTGGCTTGAAAAAAAAATGGCTCGACAGACCCTCGCTGATGGGAATTTACTTGACAACATCTCGTGGTGTGATGGTGCCTCAACTTCAGAAACAGTCTCCAGGTATATTGGCTCGAGCCATGAGCTTGCGATTGATGGAACTGTACGGTTGGTTTCACGGGCATCTTGGCCGTTACGGCCATTTCATGTGGGGCCGGATTTTTGTGCTTTGTTGAACGGGACAGTTCCGGTCATGTCACTATTACTGACATAGGTTGCTTAATCCATTACCCTGTTCAATCCAATACCGACGATTATTCCCCTGGGAAAACGAGTCCCCGTGTTAGTGACTAAGACAATGTCACAATCGATCAACCCAGATTTCCCAAGGACCATCATCCTCCCTCAACGTTGGGGAAACCTCACAACAATCACAATCGAAAGCAACAAAAATGGACAAGTACGATCGCCAGCTTCGCCTCTGGGGCGCCGATGGGCAAAAGGCGCTCGCCAGCACGCACATCCTTCTCATCAACGCAGGCGCTACTGGCTCAGAGACGCTCAAGAACCTTGTGCTCCCCGGTGTCAAGCAATTCACGATCCTGGACGACCACATGGTCTCGCAAGCCGATGTGACCAACAACTTTTTCGTTTCCAACGAATTCGTGGGCGCCTCGCGTGCGCAAGTCGTGACCAAGCTTCTATTAGAGATGAACAGCGATGTCTCTGGCAGCTTCCGCCATGCGGACCCATGGCAAGTCGCCAGCCAGGAGCGCGAATACTTTGACAACTTCCAACTGGTCATTGCGACCCAAATCGACGAAGCATTGACGAAATTGATTGGAGAAATTTGCAAAACCAAGAAAATCCCATTGCTTTTGGTGAATTCGTATGGATTTTTGGGATATTTCCGGCTGCAAACGTCGCAACATGCGATTTTAGATGCCAAGAATGACCCACCGATCCATGAATTGCGGGTTGCCAAGCCATTTGCGTCACTTGTTGACTATGCGGCCCAGTTTGAACTGGAAACACTGTCTAGCATCGACCATGCACATGTTCCCTTTGTGGTCTTGCTGATGAAGGCCGTCGCAGCGTGGAAAGCCAGCCATCAAGGCACGCTACCCAAGACTTTTCCAGAGAAGAACGAGTTCAAGCAAACGCTGCAGGCCATGGCATGGGGTGGCCCGGGCCACGAAGTGAATTTTATCGAGGCCGTGGACAATGCCTACAAGGCCTACTCGGCGCCGATCGTGCCAGATGAAGTCGTGCAGGTGCTGCAGTCATCCAAGCAAATCGAGTTGACCGACCAGACCTCGGATTTCTGGTTTCTGGCGCGAAGTTTGGCTGATTTTGTAGATGCCAATGATGGCATGTTGCCGATCACAGGCGTTGTGCCCGATATGACCGCCTCGACGGAGACCTATGTTGCGTTGCAGCAACTGTACGTCGCCAAGGCCAAGCAAGACGCGACGAAAGTGTGGTCGTTTGTGCAGCAACACCTTGCGGATGCTGGTCTGTCAGTCGACAAAATCCGAGAAGACCAAGTGGATGCCTTTTGTAAAAACGCCTACAACATCGCGGTATGTCCCCACGTGCTCGTCTCTGAGTTCTACAACCTTTGTGCTGACTGTATTATTGTCTTGTAGATGCTCGAGACCAGGTCGATCGCTGATGAATTCAAAGCCTTGGACTTGTCGGATATCGACGTGGAGGACGAAGACAAACAGCAATCGCCGCTGCTGTGGTACTTGATGTTGCGTGCCGTCGGTGCGTTTGTCTCGGAGTTTAGCCGGTACCCTGGAGCTGATCTGGCTGCGCTTTCCAGCGACGCGGACTGGCTCATCGCGAAAGCCAAGGCGCTCGCGGTTGGCTCGGAACTCGCAGACTGGGTCACGAATGACCACGCGATCGAGATGACCCGCTCGTGCGAGGTGGAGCTCCACAATATCGCGGCCTTGATGGGCGGTGTGGCCTCCCAAGAAGCCGTCAAGATCATCACGCACCAGTTTTTGCCACTCAACCACACCTACATTTTCAACGGCATCAGTGGCCACGCAGGAACGTACGCGGTGTAAACGAGCTCGTTTTTGAAACGAATGGCTCTGCGTAGTATTGAACGAAATGATGAACAACAAGAAAAAAAATGAAATTGGGAGTATTACTTTTTTACAAAAGTAGTCAATTCGTACTTGTCGAATGGTGCCAGTGTCCACGAGACTTGTCCCGAGGCGTCGCTGCCACCACAGCGAATGGTTCAGCGGTCCCCTCACTCGTCCGCTTGTCTTCCTCCTCCTTCTCTTCATCCTCCACCTCCTTTCCGCCGTCCTGCTGCGCATCTCGCTGATGTTGATGCCTCAGTTCTCTCCGCTCGGAAATACACCGTGGACAAATACACCGAAACTGGTAATCCTTGAGTAATTCGTCGCGTTCGCGAACACTTTGGTCCACGTCAATGTAACAAATGCACAATTCTTCTCCCTTTTCGATATTTCTCACGGCGACCACATGCGCGTCGCCATTCTTGGTGTACAAGACGGTACAATTTGGATCACAGGAGTGATTCATGGTACAAATGATGGAAAACAACGCCGTACCATCAAACGATGGAAACCCACGCAGCGAGCCGCATTGGATCACATCATCCAGCGTCGCGGAGGCGTCCAGGCCATCGCATTGTAATGACGCGAATTGGTGGCGCACGCGTTCATGTTCGCCAAACGCCAGCACATCGCGGACCCGCTTGAACAGCTCCTGTTCGCCTTTGCTTCGTGGAGTTGTTGGCGTTGGTGAAAAATTCGTTGGTTTGGTTGGTGTTGGTGATAAAATCGTTGGTGTTGGTGTTGGATTTGTTGAATTTCTTGGATTTGTTGGTGGTGTGGTCTCGTTCTCCTCCTCCTCGATATCCTCCCCTTGATCCAGAATTTCCAGAAGTGCATGGAATGGGTGGTCGACTTCGACTCGGATATTATTCATTTCAAAAAGCCCAAGTTGGGCAGCGAAAAACTCAAAACTGAGAATGCTGGCGCAACTTGTCCACAGCTCATTCACACTGTGGCCATGCAGCTGGTCTTCGCGTTCCAAATGAACCAAATTGCTTTCCAGTGCGTCCAGTAAAAGCTGGTGCGTGGAGACGAGCAAGTCTTTGAGAAACTCCGACTCGCCATCCAGTTGGAACGGCTGTTGCTGCAGTCTCGGCGACTGGTCGCTATCCTGGGCATCGTCGTCATCATCCTCATCCTCATCATCTTCGTGATCATCTTCTTCTTCACTGCGGCGGCGTCGCTTGCCGTTGAAGGAGGAGGCCTTGCCAGCCGTTTGCGCCAGCGTCTGCCCACGCTGTCGTGGCAGCAGACCTTCCACATCATCGCCACCACTGCTGCTACTACTTGTACTCGCGGTCTCGGTGCTGCGTCGCTGGACGTGTTTTTCCATCATCACGACTTCCCACCAGGGCTTTTTATGGAACATATCCATCGGTTCACGGGCTTTGACCAGATTTTCCGTGACCAAGAAGCGACTCAACACACGCGCAATGACCTTCGCGACCAATAAGAAAATGTCGTTGGTCTCACTGGCGTGGCGCATCAACACGCTCATCGCGGAGAACGGGTCATCACGCGGACACAGCACGGCGTGGAATTCGTGGTACGCGCGAATTTGGCACAGCTTGGAACAGTACGCGTCGCCGCAAACACAGCGGATCGCAGCGCCCGCGAGCCCGCAATTGCGGCGCTCCACGTGGAGTCTCTGGATGACTTCGTCCAGGTCATGCGGGGTCGCCATCACGGGCCACGTGTCTGCGTCATGTTGGTGCTGCTGGTGTTGGTGTTCGTTCCATTGCGCAGCCATGTCGGTCCACTGTTGTTTGTAATCGCCCAGTAGCGGCACAAAGCAATACTGGCAACTTGGCAATACGCGCTTATTCAGTTCGTGCTGCATGCCCACGTACGGCGATTCGGTCCAAATGCGTGTATTCTTGGCCAAGTCGGCGTCGGCGTAGATCGCTTTGCCTTTGAGTTTGCCCGCCGATGCGCAGACCACGGGCGCATTCGCTTTGCTGATATTGAGCTCGAAAAAGCGCGCGGTGCGTGGGTCGCTGGGCGCGTACGGCGCCGCAAGACACGAGTGGCGGTCTGCGCGCATGGTCGCCGGATGGGAACAGTAGAACAACATATTCACAGACAGTTAGCGGATGCCTCTTCTTCCAACAAGTCGGATTAGGCTCTGGTCTGGATAAGCAGGTCCGATGGTGGTGTGTGGAGGTCGAGTCGGCCCGTGGTTAGACCGGTCGTTAGACCCCCACTGACTGAGTGGTCTGGTCTGGACAACGAGCGAATGCACATCGGGAAGAAGAAAAGAAAACAAATGAAAAGAAAAAGAAAAAAAAAATCCCCATACGACCACGACCACGACCGCGACAAAGACGCGCATGTGCAACCTCCATTCGATGACCACGACCACCGACCATGCCGACCAAAAACCCGCTCCAAGAAAACACAGAAAAGAAACGTACCCGTTGTGAATGGTTTGCTGACGGAACGACATAACGCGTTGAGCAAGGATGTCTTCCGTGCTTTTGATGGGCGGAACGAAGAACTGGGAGATAAAGTGGCGCCGCTTGTCGGCGCGGCGTCACCGTTCATATTATTCACCTTGGAAAGGAAGAGAACCAGTTCACCTTGGAAGGGAAGCGAACCAGTGCTGCTGTGGCATAGTCGTCCGCGTTAAGTGCGATCGTCACAACAGCTCGTTTCAAAAATAGATTTCGGTTTGTAGCGATAGGTTCGTGTCCAATTTCTGTCCCGTTTTTGAAGGAGTTGGTTCCTCATTTTACTAAACCTGCAATAGTATGTTCTGGTGCTCCGAATAGAACGCCGCAGCCCAAAGGAACTGACACGACTACCTCTACAATCGTATATATATGGTCCCCCACCACATTTTTGTTTGGAAAGTGGTCCAACTTCGAAGTTGTCCAATGATACATCGAAGGACTTGAAGCAAGAAACTGGTATGATATTTCTATTTGGCATCGATTCCGATCGATGACGATGATCAAGTGTTCCTGTTTGATTGAGAATTCAACAACCTGATCACTTTCTAGAACCTCCGAATTGTTCGGTCCGTACACCTCCATGGTGGCAGACGCCACCGCCACATAAATACAGCCCGACCGTTGACGGAAGATCTTGTAAGGCTCCATCAACAAGCCGGCGGTCGTTATAGGAGTGTATTGCTGGCGCTGACTCGACCAGCTCCTCGCGGTCGGGGCCACGCTGGTCGCTCCACAGAACGACGAAAGGCGATTTTTTTGCAGGAACTCACGTCAAACAACTGAATACGAATACAGTAGGGTTTTCATACCGGATCGACTGACAACGATTAACTACTCAGTAAAACTAAAACTACGTGGTACAGTACGCACGTACAAAAAGACACAGCGGACGCATAACAAACAAACGAAATATCCATCTTAGATTCATAAATCCACTAAAAATCTGTACGCGTACACATACACTCAACGAATTGCCAAAAAATCTGACACACGTGGCGAAACCGCAACACCATTACCAGTACCCCCGCTTTAATGCGCTGGCATGGCTTCCGCCTTGCCTGGCGAGTATGTCGTTCCACGCTGCAAGGCATCAAAGCCAATGCCGCCATCGGCTTCCCCACCGTACGTTTCTTCTTTGTATTCTT